>JALMQS010000030.1:32421587-32476101 GCA_024734495.1 Forficula auricularia | reverse complement strand
TTTTTTGCGACTAGTTGTTAAGAGCCTGGAGTTTTTAATAAATCGATTGATAATACTAAAATTAAAATCCATTAATATAAGCGTTTCTCTCCATCCATTTGAAATATAATATTAAATTAAATTATTTAATTATGGAACTGTGTGTGTGTATGTGTGTTTGCCCCCTCTAGGACAAAATCCTCCATTCATCATTCACGCACAGCTCAAACCTCTGGACCTAGAAAGATGAAATTTGAAAATAAAATAACATTTTTTTATTTAATTAAGAAACATTCACTTGTATTAAATAAAGGAGCTACTTCTACCGAGAGAATCTCATGCATGATTTTTTTAATGTTCTGGACCATCATAAACTTTAACCATAATTTTCTCTGGAGAGAGACGGGCTGGTAGAACTTTTAATTGAATGTAATAGAAGGCAGCTCAGAGGTAGTGAGGAAAGAAAAAATTAACACATATCAAATAAGGTGTAATTTATTGGAATCCTTCCTCATTTCCTTTCAAACCGACGTTTCGGAGGATTCTTCCCTCCTTCTTCAGGGTTTCAAAGGGTCAATGAAGGAAACAACTAAAATGCTTCCCTCTTCTCTCCACAGTAGTGTTTAAAACTTTTTTCTTCCCTAGGAGAGGCATAGAAAAACAAGTTTTTTTTCCTCCTTTTCTTAATTCATTGACCCCTTGAAACCCTGAAGAAGGAGAGAAGAATTTTTTTTTTAATGCAATCGAATGCAAGAAGGGGTGCACCAGTAAAGATGCAGCTCCAATGGATCTCGAAAGACCCTTGCATTACCGAAGAGAAGGGAAAGTTGATTAAGTGAGAGGGTGTAGACGTAGATGTCTATGCACCCCGGTTTTGAAGAGTTGAAGATTATAGGTGCTGGGAAAGATGGAGACTGGGAGAGAGTTCCAGTTCCTTGAAGTCATGGGGATATATGTATTCGCGAATGAAGTGGTCCGGCACTTTTCTAATTTGACCGCGAGAGAGTGTTGGGAGTCGGCAAAACACGTGCTACGTGCAAAGCATGCTTTGGGGGGAATTATTGATTTTATCTCATCAGAGCACCTGCCGTGATAGTATCTATAGAAAAGGGAAAGAGCAGAGACATTTCTTCGATGAGCCAGCGAGTCGAGGGAGTCGGTGAGGGTAGAATCGTCAATTAGCTTGACGGCTCGTTTCTGAATTGTATCCAGGGTAGCAAGAGAATATTTTGAGGCTCCTCCCCGTACATGAGAGCCGAATTCGAGGCAGGGGCGGATTTGGGTCTTGTAGATGGTGAGAAGTTGTGGGGGTTTGTAAAATCGCTTGGACCTGAATAAGTAGCCAATCTTCCTTGCTGCAGATTTCGCCACAGAGGAGATGTGTTCATTCCAAGACAGGTCAGATGCGACAGAGACGCCCAATATGGATAGGCTGTCACACATTTTCAGGGTATTCGAATCGAAGTGAATATCAGGGAAATCTTTATTTTCGCGCCTAGAATCCTCCGAAACGTCGATTTTAAAGGAAAGGAGGAAGGATTCCAATAAATTACACCTTATGTGAAATGTGCTAATTTTTTCTTTCCTCACTACCCCTGGGGTGACTTCCATTACATTCAATTTAACTATAATTTTCGGGACACTCTTTATATTAGGTGTGAGTAGGGCTCGCACTTGTATGGCCTATTATATTTTCACTTTGGTATAGAACAACTGAAGCATTTGCTTTGTTTTCTTTACCTTTGACGTTGCTCCCTTTCATCCCCTCTATTTATTTATTTATTTGTTTTTTCCTTCTCTTAAGTCTCTATCGGGAGTTGTTTGTACGAGGGATGCGATTTCCTCCTCTCCTGGCTAGCCAACCACCCTAAGACCTAAGACCCTGGCTGTCCCAGCTCGGCCAGCCAGCCAGCAAGCCATCCAGCCACTTGATCCACTCTTCAGAATCTACGACCTATACTGTGCGCAAGCTATACGGAAACAAACGTAGTAAAGGCTCTATGGGATGATAAAGAAACAAGCAGCTGAGTAAATTGCAAAGGAAAGGACAAAAGACCACTGATAAGCAACAAAAAGAATGATAAGAATTCAACCCCTGGCTGGGGGTAATTGAGATTCCGACTAGACAGGGGGAAAATAGGCCGGACAAGTGCGAGACGGTCTCGCTTATCGACAATTCCGAAACTGATCCTTCACTATTAAGGAGGTCTTTCTCCGCCAATATTAAATAAAAAATATTAGATTATAACTATAATTTAATTTTTTGTAATAGTTTAGGTCTCTATCTATGCTTTGGTGAAGTTTCAATCACACATTACCGAGCAAATTTTCGAAAATAAAATTTTTTAAAATGTAATATATATATAAATTTTATTAAACCAATTATTTTACATGAATTGATGTATACATTGTTTTGAGCTTCGACTCCGGAGATTACTTCTCCACCATCGAGTGTCATTATTTATCTTTTTAGTCCTTGTTTTTAATAAGAGAAAAAAACTAATTAAATAAAAAAACCTCTTTTCCGATAATATTTATTTTCAATTAATCCATCCCAATTTTCGTCGATCATTCGATCCTTTAAAATGTAAACATTTTCTTAGTCTTATCGATAATTAAGATCTTGACACTTTCTCTTGAATTATACTACTTTTAGTTGATTATATAAAGTTAAAAAAAACTAAAAATTAGCTTTTTGAAACATGCGGTTTTTTTTTGCAATAAAATATAGTATATATCATTGACCGACAAATTTACTTATAGATCAAGAGCCCACAACTGCCAGACCTTCGTTATTTTATAAAAGCTGAAAGTTTTTCTGTGCATGTCCCCTATACAGGTAAGAACGACCAGCGACTATAGAGTTTGGGTTGTGGTTACTTTGGCAGGTAACAGGTAATAAAGGTGTATAAAATAGTACTTTAAATTCGTTAAAGTATAAAGCTCAATTTTTTTATATTTTCTTCGGGATAACTTTAGAAATCTCGTCATCCATTGCCGGACACTTAGGACAGTTGCTACCCCCTGCCAGACACCCCTAAACTTTAATAAATTATAATTATACTTTCGTTATAATATAAAAGATACATTTTATATATGTTACTTGGCGACCTATAAAAAAATGTTAACTCAATAGGCGGACAGTTTTAATGGTTTTTACATAGATTTTTGACATTTCGGTTATTATTGATAACCATTGGTGAAGACATGGAGGAATCGACTTAAAATCAAAAATAACCATCGATTCTTATCTAATACTAGAGTAATAACCTTATTGCATTCCATTATTGTTGTTTTGACTATTAATGACAACTTCTACTGAAAACGTGGAAGAATCGACTTAAAATCAAAAAGACTAAATTATTTTATGGCAAACCACTCAAGCTTGAGTTTATTAAAGTTTAGGGGTGTCTGGCAGGGGGTAGCAACTGTCATAATTGTCCGGCAATGGATGACGAGATTTCTAAAGTTATCCCGAAGAAAATATAAAAAAATTGAGCTTTATACTTTAACGAATTTAAAGTACTATTTTATACACCTTTATTACCTGTTACCTGCCAAAGTAACCACAACCCAAACTCTATAGTCGCTGGTCGTTCTTACCTGTATAGGGGACATGCACAGAAAAACTTTCAGCTTTTATAAAATAACGAAGGTCTGGCCGTCGTGGGCTCTTGGGCTATTAGATATTTACTTTAAAAAATTACATAAATGCTATTTTTGGATGTTAACATCATAGAGTAATATAGAGTGGAAGGCTACTGAATATCGAAAAGGGCTCTCTAGCGGCTCTGAGAACAGTATTCTTAGGCCCGGTTGTATGTCGCAAAGTAAATGCTTTTGACCACTAACCAAGATGGTAAATGGAGCCACTGGGATGGCCAATCAGATGACGGCCACTGAATGTTCCTTAGGGCCGGTTGCATGTCGCCAAGTAAATGCTTTTTACCACTAACCAAGGTAGATGGTAAATGGAGGGTCTGGGATGGCCAATCAGATGACAGGAACTTTCAGTGCCTGTCATCTGATTGGCCAACCCAGTCCCTCCATTTACCATCTACCTTGGTTAGTGGTAAAAAGCATTTACTTGGCGACATGCAACCGGCCCTTAGTGGTAAAAAGCATTTACTTTGCGACATACAACCGGGCCTTAGTCCGTAAGAGCTATTCAAAAATCATAGTCATAGGACATTCAAAGTCTTTGTCATAGATAAAAGATTCATACAGGCTTTGTGCTAAACGTTCATTTAGAAAATTTTCCAACGTACAAATTTATAGATTCAAATATTATTAAATATGCCTAGTTCTCGACTTCAATGTTTTGTGAATGGTTACTTTTGCGACAAAAAACCAGATAAAGAACATACATTTTTTAAACGACCTAAAAATCCTGAAATTTAAGAACCCTATATAAAATTAACTAGTAATAATATTAGAATCATCCGCTACCTGTTTGTGACGTCACCAAAATTTGCACCGAAGAGAGCGGTTCCCACCATTTTATTGCCCATTCCGAACCGCCAGAGAGCTCTGTAACTCGCATACGCTAAAATACATTGGCTCCTTATGGAGCCTTCCACTCTATATTATATGTTAAACATAAGCAGTATTAATACAACGCATTGCCAAATCATACAAGAGCTATTATCAGCTGATTTGAATAAATCAAACTAACTTTTGTATTTAATTTTTTTTTTAAATTGGGTTTTTTCAAACATTTACGGCTTTCATAATATTTATTTTTTAATTCTATTATTTTTCATTTGTATTTCAACTTATTTTATTAAATATTAGATACTACACTTCTTTTGACTCAACTGGAGAGAAAGGACCTCCTTAAATTAATATTTCTAATATATGGGGCATTCCACACCAAATCGGTCAGTTGAAAAAATTTTAATTTTTGATTTGCTTGATTTCTAGACATTTTTTTTTTATACTTTATGAAAAAGGCTTCTAGGTGAATTTTCAAACTTTTTCGACATACTGTTCAAGAGATCGGTTTTTTTGCCCATTAAACGTAGAACATTTTTTTTTTTTTTTTTTTTTTTTGTATAGGTACTTTTCAGAAAAAAATATGGCAAAATTATTAAAAGTGTTGTTACACTTGATTTTTTTGTTTAAAAATTTTAATAATTTTTGTGAAACTGAGAATATTATTTATTCTTTTGAAAAATTTCATTTCAAACTTCTATCTGTATTTAACAATTTTTAAGAAAGGTTTTATCGTAGGATCTAGAGAATTACTATTTTTTTTTTTTTTTAATTTTTAAAAAGTGTTTAGTTATGATTTATAGAAAAAAAATTTCGATTTAGTGTGGAATGCCCTATTATACATACATATAGAATTAATCTCTCAAAATCACGGATTAGGTGTTTTTTGTATCGACAAATCGATCTGTCTGGGTCTTATCTTCAGTTAATTTTAATTTAATACATTTTTTCTTAATTAAGCTAATTATTCACAACTGGGTGTGTCAATAAAAAATTATAATTAATATTCTTTTTTTTTAATTAATTTTAAAACCCACTAATAGGGCATCACAAATATTATTATATATTTCTCCTCTAATCCGCTTCCGCTACGGGTTAAAAAACAATCTCAATTCAAATTATCATAATTATGCTTCCGCTACGGAGGAAGGATATTGGGAGAATATGGAATTGGAATAATTATTGGAAAAGAGGTTTTTTCTTTAATTAGTTTTTTACTCTTATTAAAAACAAGGACTAAAAGATGATCAAGGACAGTCGATGGTGGAGAAGTAATCTCCGGAATCGAAGCTCAAAAACAATGTATGCATAAATTCATGTAAAATAATTTAATTGGCTTCCGCTACGCCAACCCTATACATGGCCTCTGGACTCTCTCCATTTGACCGCGTAGACGATTAATTCTTTTTCCATTTGATATAAGTATGTAATTTGTCTCTATTGATAGTCTACAAAATTTGAGTTTGGTCTAAATGTCTAGAATTTTCATTCATTTTTCATTTTCACCCTCCTCTCATTTCGAGTGCTCGATTTTTACATTTCTACATCCCTAGAGGCCCACACATTATGTATACAAAACATGCTTGTGTTTGGTCCAAAGGCTTGGAATTTTAATTGTTTAACCCTCCCTCTTTTTGGGTGGGGGTTTCTTTTGGAATCACATCCTCTAAAACTTTGCTTCTAACAGAATTTCCGTTAGAGTTAATAGTTTAGGAGTTATTTGATAATTTCAATAAACAATAATTAAAACAAAAAATTACTGAGCGAAACTCCGTCTAACAGGTAGGTATACATAAATTAAAGAGTAGAGGTATCAAGAAAAATTATAAAACTGGGTAAAATTGAAAATTTCTTTATTGATTTTATATATTGAGTGTGAGGGAATTTATTTATGCCTATGATACTACAGGGCCGCCCGGAAAGCAGGCTTATCTTACGTGAAAAAACAATGGTAAGTGAAAGTAGTATGATGATATGTACCTATTCATATTTATTCATTTAATTGTTTATTTTTTTATCTGTATGATTCTGTGATATTTATTTGTTAAAAAATCAATGATTTAAATCTGTGGCCAAGCTGTCTATTAAGGTTGCATAACTGATGATCCACAGGCGCACCCGTCTTTTGCTGATGCTAGAGCTACTATTCATTTACGAGGAACGTTCCCAAAGGGTGGGTGATCGTATATTTATAATATTAGTTAATCCACCAATTACTTCAATTTTGATAGTTAAGTGCTTGGTCGATTCATGGATGTGTGATCATTAGGGTGGTTCTTATTTTGGGTATTTTCGAATTTTTTCGCTGACAGAAGCTCATCCCAGGTAACACACAATATCCTCAGAATATTCTAAGAAGATTTAAATGTCCTTAGAATATCCTTAGAATATTCTTAGGATATTGTGGTTACCTGGGATATGGTTCGAAAAAAAATATATATCATGCAAATTTCAAGTTTCTAACGCAATTTTAACCTGTGTCGCACAGCGATGCATGTTTTCCATCTAAATAATATGGGGTTTTTGTCATTGAACGATCAATTTTATATTACAGCCAAAGTAATCGTTCAAAAAATTTGAAATTCTCTATACTTTATTCTTATAATAGTAGCTATCCTTCAGAATTTTTACAGATTTTTAGCTATTATAATTTTATAGTTACAGCTAAATAAAATACTTCAAAATCTTAGTGTTACTAAGTTAGTGTTATAGACTCCAAAATTATAATAGCTAAAAATCTATAAAAATTCTGAAGGGTAACTACTATTATAAGGATAAAGTCGACAGAGTTTCAAATTTTTGAACTATTACTTTGGCCGAAATAAAAAATTGATCTTTCAATTCCAAAAACCCCATGTTTAGATGGGAAACTTGCATCGTTGTGCGGAACAGGTTATAATTGAAATAGGGACTTGAAACTTGCATGATATTTTTTTTATTTATTTCGAAATTACTCGCCCGGCACTCCTTTTGCTGCTAGTAAGGTCAGGTGGAGTAACTGGGGCCGGGGGCAACTGGGCCAGGGGTCCTGTAACCCCAGAGCTTTTTAATTTTACCGCATTTTTTTTAGCGTAATTCACTTTTTCATATTGGTGGAAAATTTTCAGTGTTCCTGAATTAGAGAAATTTCTTTAAGTTTATTTTATACTTAAGTACTTAGTTAAGTTAATTACTTATTTACGTATTTACCTAGTTATGTGCTTACTTCTTACCTAGTTGCCTTACCCAGTTTCTTGAAAATATTGAGACTTAATTAAGGCTTTCTTAAGCATAAGGAACTTATTTAACTTTATTTCAATGGGTAAAATGAAATTATTTTGTTTAGTTGTTTGATTTATGATACTTTTTTTTTGTATTTTCTGTAATAAAAATTGATTTTAAAAATTATACTTGGCGTTTAAACTTATCTACCTTAAAAAATTCAATAGAATAAAAAAAATAGAGGTCTTGGTGCAACTGGGCCAGCCTAGTCAGGGCCCACCCGTATGGAAATAAATAGATTTTCGAAATATGTTTTTTTTTTATATTTTTTGAAAATATATTAAAAATATAAAATTTTTGTGTTAAATTTATATAAAATTTATATTAGATCGACATAAAAATAGTTTATAATTTAAGAATATATAAAAAACATAAACTTTATATAAATTAAACCCAAAAATTTTATATTTTTAATATATTTTCAAAAATATATAAAAATGATATTTCTAAAATCTATTTATTTCCATACGGGCAATTACCCCGAATCGCTTACATCTTTGATTATTTTTAATCCATATACAAATGAGACTAATTCTACCTACGGCCAGGGCCTTGAGGGATAGGGGAACATGTCCAACTGCTCAAAAGATGTTAAAAATTAAAAAAACAGCAAATAGGGTGGGCTGGTCCAATTACCCCACAACGCGTTTAACTGGGCCAACTGCAAAACTTTACATTCAACTTAAGATAATTCCAAAATTTTGAATAATCAAAAGTTGAAAGTATCATGATTATTTGAAGAAAATTTCATCTTTCAATTAATATAGTCACGAGATTTTTAAATTGTGAGGAAGCTTAGTTATAGCCAAAAATATGGAGTACTATCCTTGGAAAAACAAAAGAAGCTGGCCCAGTTACCCCACCTGACCTTATTAAATAAAAGAGAGGGGCTAGATGTATGGTAAAGTCATGTGGATGGCCACATCGTAGTTTATTTTTTCAAAGAAATAAAATTTAATATAAAGTTCTCAAATCACTTTAAAAATCTCACAGAAGTTATATGTACCATATATGAATTTGATGAACAATCTTATCAATCAATTTTAAATTTTAATTAAGTGGATATTGATGAGGCAGTCCAAAAAAAGAAGAAGATAATTTATACTATTTTTTATTCATAAACCTACGTTTCGGAGGCTAATCCCTCCTTCTTCAGGGTTTCGAAAAGTCAGTGAAGGAAATCCAATGCAACATATTTCCCTCTGTCTCCTCTTTCAGAGGTACTAACAATAATATATTGTATTTTATTCTCAGCAGAATTATAGTGTAGTACTACACTATAATTCTTATTGTTACTGCCACTGAAAGAGGAGACAGAGGGGAATGTCGCATTGGATTTTCTTCATTTACTTTTCAAAACCCTGAAGAAGGAGAGAATAGTCTCCGAAACGTCGGTTTATGAATAAAAAGATAGTATAAATTATCTTAAATTATCTTCTTCTTTTTTTGGACTGCCTCATCAATATCCCCTCGACAATCTTAATTTCAAACTAAATAAATTTACAGTGAAAACAAAGATATAAGTATCTTTTTGGGTGTCTTTTTTTGAAAAAGATGGAAATTATTTCAAAAATCAACCCAGTATATAATATTATTAAATGAATTTAACTCTAAAGGACATCATAGATATTAGTTGACATATTTTTACATTGCATATCAGAGAGGTTCGTCCCCTTAGGAATCGAACCTCTCTGATATGCAATGTAAAAATATTTCAACTAATATCTATGATAAATTGAAAGTTTTTGCCGAGAGTAGCAGAATTTTTATATATTGAAGGAGACAATAAAAGAGTGTGTCCAGCAGAAGACACACTCTTTTATTGTCTCCTTCAATATCTATGATGTCCTTTAGAGTTAAATTCATTTAATAATATTATATACTGGGTTGATTTTTGAAATAATTTCCATCTTTTTCAAAAAAAGACACCCAAAAAGATACTTATATCTTTGTTTTCCCTGTAAAATCTATGGGTCCGTCACTGAAAACTTTTTTCAGTTTAGCAGGAATTTTCACTATTCCCTTTGAGTTGAAGGGAGTGAAAAATCTTTAGCTATAATACTTATATATGTTGCATGTCAGAGAGAGATTTGTCTTAAGGGTTTGGCTACTGGCCTGGCAAGCTTAGTTAGCGCTTGGGTTCGATTCCTAAGGGGACGAACCTCTCTGATATGCAATGTAAAAATATTTCAACTAATATCTATGATGTCCTTTAGAGTTAAATTCATTTAATAAATAAATTTAATTTAATTATTTATATGTATAAATTTTATATCAAAGAGAAAATGCCAACTTTTCTCTACTCTGGCTGTTTCTTCTCTTCTTAATAAAATCATTTGGTTATCTTGAAACGGGCGGCTAAACTAGACGGCATTAGTGAGGATGGGAGGTGAATTTCTAGGGCCAAGATAGGATTAGAGGGCTTAGTATGCAAAGGGGTTTCCACCAATGGACGACAAATTAGATTCGCTTATTATTATAATTTTGAAAGAAAGAAGGAAAAGGGAAAGTGGGTTTTTGTTTCAATTACTATACAGAATTTGATTAAGACAAGGAATTTTATTAATTATTTAGGAATGGTTTTTTAAGAAGAAAGGTAAATTTATGGTATGCTTATATAAAAAAATACAAGCTATATGTCAAGTTTCCCTATATTTACAATGCTACGGTAGGATTTTCCTTATTTAAATGATTTTGGAATTTTTGTTACGCACCCCCCCCCCCCAAGATACCTTCTAAATAATATATTATATAAAAAAAATATGTGTGAACCCCCCAATCCACATAAGATCACGGCGAAGTGAAACTTCTTTACCCGTAGATATTATCTTTACCTTAGAATTTAACGGCCTAAAAGTTTGTCCCCCTTAAAAAAACACACTCCAGAGATATATCTATTAAGGAGATAAACTTTTTGGCCTTTTAATTTTATTTTTTATGAACTATTAGTTGGTTTTAAAATAATAATTTAAATTCCCTAATTTTAAATAAATGGTATTTGACATGAACTATTGGTGGGTTTAAAAAAAAAATAATTCTCCTCAATTGATTTCCCCTTTATTGTAACAAAAAAAATCAAACAGTTTCGTCTCTAAAGAAGTTTCACTTGAAATAAAAGTTCCTGTAAAATTTGAGCTCTTAGTTTTAATAATAACACGTATTACCCCAAAATCGCTAAAGTTTTAAATTGAAAATACATGTAGTCTTTTATATGCAGTTACTTCCATTTGAAATTTTTCCCATTTGTATTTGATACTGTTAGGACTAAACCCTGAAAATTTTTCAAATTTTTATATATTCATTATTTTCTTATAGATCAAATCAATCAATAAATATGACGACATTTTTTCTATTGGAAAATATTTTCCTAATAGGTAACAGACGAAATATAATATGAACTAATATCTAATTAACATATCAAATTAATTTATTTTTTTTAAAGGGAGAAGGTTTTTTCCCCCTTCCTGGCTTTTGGTCAGAACCATTTAGCCAATCACATTCTTTGTATTATTTTATAATTTTAAATATTTACACTAGCCTTTAGTACAAATCTCTGAAGAGCCATCACAACTTTTTCACTGAGCTCACACAAGGACAAAAGATAATCACTATTTATTGGGAATTTTACACTTTCGTTGATTTCACAGTATAGCAATTGTGTCCACTTTTTGTTTAGCTCACATTCAAGCAGCACATGATTGAGCCCCTCACTGGTAAGTTCACACCTACACAATGCGGACTCCACCACTCCAATTCGATGCAGATGTAACTTCACTGATGAGTGTCCAGTCCTCATTCTTGAAATTGATGTAATAGCTTTGCGTGGAATGTTTTAAACCATGGTAATAGGGATACCGTAGGTTTAATCTTATATAAATGTCGACCTTTGGTATCCTTTTCCCACGTTTCTTGCCATAATTTCAATGATTTACATTTTTGGACTACCAGGAAGTCAGACCATAATTAATTAATTTGATATATAAGGAAATAATAAATATAAAAATTTGCGATTTTCAGCATTTGTTCTTAACAATATCACCTAGAACTATGAAAAATTTCAAATCGATTCATCAATTTTTACCAGAGTTATAAAAAAAAGGAACTGCTTGAAACAAATTGTTTATACAATACATATTTTCCATTTGAAAATTTCCCTATTTTGGGACACGTGTTGTTATTAAAATTAAGAGCTCAAATTTTACAGAGATTTTTTTTTATATATATTTGGAAGGTAACTAAGGGGCGCTTAACGAAAAATTCCAAAATCAATAAAATAAAGGTCACCCTCTAGGATTGAATTTTTTTAAGGAAATAAGAAAATTTTCAGCTTAAACCATTTAAATTGCACATTTTTATTGAGAAATAGACAACGAGTTGTTTTCAAATTCTCTGAAGGAAGCATTATTCATGACTGAAGACTATTTTAAGTTTTCCCTTAAACATTTAAAAGCGAAACGTCATGCATTCTGATATAACCTTTTGATTAAAAATGTGCATTCTAAGCAGTGGTTTTTCTTTCTAATATATCCCAGCTTCTTGTGATTTCCTTTCAAATTTACTGTCTGCTTCTTTCGGTAATTCGAACTTTTATTATTTTAAAAATATTATATTGATTGACAAGGCGTTCATTAAATGTTATTAAAGATTTCTACCCAGGGAGTGAATGGGTGGGTGACCCTCTGGCCCCAATGGCCATCGTTCATATGCAATACGACAGAGGGAAGAACTACATTAGTGAAAGTATATATGAGAGCTTTAATGTTATCTCGGCTTGGAAATTTGCACCCTTATGGATTAATAATTCCCCTGGCTAATTACGGGCCCTTTCGAAGACTGGACAGATTATGGAAATAGCCAGCATATGGACCCCATGCCCTTTCCTCCCCCTGGACACCCACACCAATCCTCTGCTCCTTGACCCCTTGGCTGCTGCTCATCTCCCAGGCCAGATATCACGAATAATCATACATTTAATAGAATCATACTAATTATATATTATGGTTATACACATAAAAATATTTAGTATTTTACACTTGAAGCTTTATTGGTATGTAAAGTCTACTTTATAAACTTGATCAATTGCATAATTTAAAGAAATTCTAAGAAAAATAAACTGATATGGCCATTCATACAGTGGCGGAGCCAAGGGGGTGCGAAGGGGTGCGACCCCTTCCCCGCCTCCTATCTTTAGCTCCTTTTCCGTTCTCCCTATTTACATGTATCCAAAATCAAAAGGGGGGGGGGGGGGAAACAAGAAATCTAGAAAAATGAGTATCTTTTTATGTTTTTTACTTTATCCAATGCGAAGCATGGGGAAAGTATTGTAATAGGTCTCGCGGTAAGCGCAACTTCAAAGGGTCCTCAGGTAAAGACTAAGCAACCTATGGACTCAATTAAAGTCACAAATTGTATTCAATTAGATTGAATTTTAGCACGTGACGATTTTGCGAAAAATTACATGGGGTCTTGTCGAGAGGCCAAAAAGTGCGATTTTTTCAGGAAGTGCGTGCGGATGGATGGATGGATGTTATCGATTTTTTAGTCCACGATTTTTTCCACACCGTTGCACCGATTGAAATGAAATTGAAAGCCTACCATTAGTTTAACAAAATGAAGCGCTGATTAGTTTTTGGTACATATCGGCCTACAAACATTAGTACTTTATTTTAATACTTTTTTAGTTTACTCAAGCTTAAGTTGTTCGCCATAGAATAATTTAGTCTTTTTGATATTAAGTCGATTCTTCCACGTTTTCAGTATGTTGCCAGAGAGAGATTTGTCTTAAAGGTTTGGCTAATGGCCCGTCAAGCTAGTTAGCGCTTGGGTTAGTTTCCTAAGGTGACGAACCTCTCTGATATTCAATGTAAAGTTATTTTCTCTAAAATCTATGATTGGTCCTTAAGTAAATTCATAATAGTATAAGTCTGGGTTGATTTTTGAAAAAAATTCCATTAAAGATACTCAAAAAATCCTTAAATCTTTTCATTCATTATTCAATATATATTTCGTTGGTCAACTCTATAAATTAAATTGTAAAAACGCATTTTTTTAATGGACACGGTGTATACCTAGAAAAAAGACAAAAAATCGGTTAATTCAACTAAATTTGGTAGGGGTTCATTAGCACCCTCAGAGCAGTTTTGTCCCCCCCCCCACCCCAAAGCCTGGCTACGCCACTGCATCCACATGTCTTTACCCTGCACCTGCCCCCTCTCTTATATTTAATATTTAATAAAATAATTTATAATCATTTACGAAAGATCTCTCCTACTTATGTTTGGGCTATTAACAATAATTAATCATATCTTCTTTTAAATATGAGACTCAAGGCTTCATTTTAAGATAAATACCGACATTAAATGAATTGCTAAATAATTAAAATTCATACAATTAATAGTGTTAATGTTTATATATATATATATATCCTAACCTATAGTATAGAGATTGATAAGTACCTATTCTTATAGAAAAAGATTTAAGCCATTTTCTATGTGTTTATTTACATCAAGTAGATGACAATCTCTTAAGAAACATCAACCCTGCTCTTCCTGGTAAATTAAACCATTTCATTTAAATAGCAGAGTTGATGATTCATAAAGAGAAATCAAGAGGTTGATGCAAATATACTTATGTCTTTATACTAACTTCAAAGGCCCGCCTTTGGCGGCGCATCTTGCTAGCCGGGGCTTCGCCCCTGGACCCACGTGGCTGCTTTATTGATGTTTTATTAGTTACAGAGAATAAATATAATTGTTTTATTATAAAGTCTTAAATAGATATAATTTGAGATTCTATTTAACTGCAATATACACTCATAACAAATAAGATGAAACAAATATTTAAAATGTATTAAAAATCCACTTGTTATCATTAAGGGGAAAATAAAAAAAAAGTTATATTATATGTAGGTATTATTATAGATAAGAAGACTTGAAAATTACAATTATTATTCATTTTGCCAGACACAAAAGTATATACAATCTATTTATAAAAAATTCTCTTATTCTCAAGCTTGAGTTGTTTATCATAAAATTTTTTGATTTTAATTCGATTCTTCCACGTTTTCAGTAGAGGTTGCCATTAATAGTCAAAACATCAAAAATGTAATGCAATAAGGTTATTCCTCTAGTATTAGATAAGAATCGATCGTTATTTTTGATTTTAAGTCGAATTACGGTTTTTCGCTCCTAACATCTTCAAAAATGGTCCAAATTAAAAAAAAAAGATTGAAATTTTGTTTTTTCCATACATTTTAGAAAAAAAAATACAAAGAAATTATTTAAAGTGTTTTTTAGGCGATTTTTTGAGTTTGATAATTTTAATATTGTTTTTAAACTGTATGTACTATTCGATTTTTTTTGATAATTTTTAATTTCAAACTTCTATTCATTCTACACATTTTAAGGCCGGGTTGATAGTGGTCCTATAATTACTATTTTTTTTATTTTTGATTTTGATTTTTTTTCAACAAACTAAAATACTAATTATTTATTTTAAAAACTTGTTAACGATAAAAATCAATTCAAAATAACTAAAAAAAGAAAACTCAATACCAAAAAATGATTTTAATAATGGTTAATAGCGAATAAAAATTATTCTCGAAATTTTCAAAAATCCCAAAAAATAGTAATTATCATAAGACCACTATCAACCGGGTTAAAATTTTTAGAATAGAAGTTTAAAATCAAAAATTTACAAGAGTACAAGATAAAAAATTTCCAAATTGAAAAATCGTATATAAAAACACCTTTAAATAATTTTTTGTATTTTTTTCTAAAATGTAAAAAAAAATTTGAATTTGGACCATTTTTGAAGAAGTTATGATCGAAAAACCGAAATTTGATATCTTTTAAACTGGTGATCAAAAAAATTTTAAAAATTTCCAGGAAGAGTTTTTTGATGGGTACTATAAAATGTCAAAAAATGAAGGAAATCAAAAATTAAAATTTATATTCAGTTTTTATAATTTGAGAATTATTGTACAATCAGGGTTAATTTCTTAACTCCAGTCAACAGTCACAGGCGATTTGGGCATAACACTAGATTTATTAATTGTTTGATCAAAGCTTTAACTGTTTTGAAAGATATAATTTTACGTAAACATTTCATTTAACTAAATTTTTTTTTAATTTGTATTTTTATTTAAATCACAAATAATTAATTATAATTATTTATTGAACACAACAAATAATACCATATAATTACGACGTTTCGATCGACTTATTCTGCGAACGTTCTCAAGTATGAGCACACACTTTGATTATAGGTTAACTGAGCCAATAACGTGTCAGTCAGGCTTATATAGACTCCATGTACAGTCTAGACAAAAAACTAACATACTGACGATCTCAGAGCCCTCTGTCGGACTTTCATTCAATTAAGTGTTGGTAATTTTTTTCCTTTGATTTTATCGATTTGTTTCTTCAGGGTAAATGTTTTAAGGATCGTTTTTCTTCTTCCTATCTTGCATCATTAAAGTTCTATTATCAATGGCAATTTTTTTTATATAAAAAATTATCACTAAAAGCTTTTTTTATTTATTATTATTTTTTTTTATTCGTTCTGATCACTCACTCATTTTCATTTTTACACAAAAATCTAATGCGAATTTTATGCCCAAAAAATTAGACATTGTAAAATCGCAAAAATAGTAAAGTGTTTTTATAAAAACGCTTGTAAAGCAAAAAGTAATGCATCATATCAATATGACTGATAGATGGGAATTATTATTAAAAATATACCCATACTAGCCATATTTTTTATAGCAATTAAGGTCTAGAAATCTATTTAAAAATCATTCCATGTTTTATGAGAGTAGTAAACTTATTATACCTCTATATATTCTAGACAAAATAAACTATAATCAATAAATGAGAATATTTTTATTGAAAATCGTATGTCAATTGAAAAAATTCTCCTTTTCTTAAACTCTCTACCATTCTCTGATCATAATGAAAAATTTATTAGAAAAATTATTAACTATATCTATTAAAAATAAGCTGACGTGTTCTGATGTGGCCATCCACTTACTTTACCATACAACCTGGCCCCTCACTTATATTTAATATTTAATAAAATTATTTATAATCATCTAGGGGAGGGGGTTACTTTTTCCATTTTTAGACTCCTGGGTGCCCACTCATTATTTATACAAAATTTGGTTTCGTACAAGAGCCTAGATTATCATTTTTTGACCCTACACCCCTCCCCCTTCCCCCCATTTTGGGCGGTTAGTTTTTGCATTTTTAGACTTCTGGTGTCCCACTGATTATGAATACAAAATTTGGTTGAGTTTGCTCAAATGGCCTAGATTTTTCATTTTTAACCCCCCTCCACCCCCTTAATTTTGGGTCAATATGCACCAAAATCTAATCAACTCTTAATCTCAATGGAGCAACACTACATGTGAAATTTGGTTTCGATATTCACACTAGTTTTTGAGCTAGCTCGTCCACAATATTTACAGACAAACAGACATTTTGACAAAACAATTATTATCTCGAAAAATATAATTTTTCGATGTTTACTTATTAGGGCATTTTTGTAGACGGATATGCCATAGTTTCGCCTCAATTTTTTTAATCAAAATAGTTTAAACCGTTTTTGAGATATTTCGAAAAAAATAGAAGGAAAAAAACACTTTTTTCATTCACGATTACAATACTTGACCAAACCCTATATGGTAAAGTAAAAAATTATTTATTGATTGTATCAAAGATTAAAAAATACAAATCTTTTAAAAAACAATCAAGAACACGTTTATTCGAAACCAAAAGTTTCGGGAGAATTTCTCCCTTTTTCAATGGTAAATTTGTAAAAAAAGAAAAAGTTGTTTCCTCTAAAATTTAAAATTTTAATCTAAGTAAAATAAAATTCAGTGTTGCTTTCTAAATTTTAGAGGAAGCAACTTTTTTTTCTTTTTTACAAATTTCCTATTGAAATAGTGAAAATTCTCCCGAAATGTTTGGTTTCGAATATACGTGTTCTTGATTATTATTTTAATAATTTGTATTTTTAAATATATTTATTCATCCCTATTTCCTTGCAGCTCTACTTATCTAGGAACTTAAAATTTGGAATGAAGGTTACTTTAATACGTAGTTGCTAGCTAAGAAAAACTAAAAAGGGGTAAAAAAAGGTGTGCCACAAATGATTCCAGATATTTTTAGTGTGCCGTCAACCAAAAAAAGTTGAGAAAGACTAAATTAATCAGTAATCACATTGAAGGAGACAATAAAGAGTGTGTCTTCTGCTGGAATTATAAATTTTATTTATTTATAACGTTATAATCGTTATAAATAAATAAAATTTATAATTCCAGCAGAAGACACCCTTTTATTGTCTCCTTCAATATATAAAAATTCTGCTACTCTCGGCAAAAACTTTCAATTTAGTAATCACATTCAAAATTTTCCTTGAATGTAATGTTTGCTTGCTAATTATTGGACAAAGCGCCCGGAGATTGAATATATATAGTTCTAGATAGATCTCTTAATTAATTGATGGTTTAATCTAATTTGCAGAGAAGCCGGATCTCGTGATTCGGTCGGTGCGAGATCAAAAGGCTGGGGATCTGCTTGGCTTCGAGATCTCCACCCCAGAAAATGATGCCATTGGACATAAAAGGCATAAAAAGCCACCGCAACCTTCGTATCTCACGTCGTCTAAGGGTTCGAAATCTTCGCCGTCATTCGCTAAGATGGAATCTTTGACGAGGGCACAACTTGAAGAGAAAAAGAGAAAAATCGAAACGGCTGTTGATCCAAAAGTAGATGAAGATCTTCTGGAGTTAATGGTTAAAATTGCTGAAGACCCCACCCAGTGGAGACATGTCCATAATGCTTTGCGTAAGAATCTAAACATGAAAATTATTTTATATATTACAGGGTGAGTCACGGGAAACGGATGTTTTTCAGGAAAGCATAACTCTGCGGATTTTTGAAAATAAAATATTTTATTTTCATAGGAACAATAACTAAACTATGCCAATACTTAATGCTTATGAAAAATTATTTTTGACAAATGATGGCCATTTTCACGAACACAAATCCGAAGGCGTTCTCGAAAGTTTGCGTCCACTCTTGCCAAAGTTTCAGCATTGTGCAGCGAATTTTACACAAAGACCTAGGGCTTCACCCGTATAAAATTACAATAATCCAACAGTTGAATGAGTGAGATTACCAACAACGTCTCACTTTTTACCAAACAATTCTTGACATATTTGAAGAAAATGAGGATTTGAAGCTCATTTTTATCGAGAACGCCTTCGAATTTGTGTTCGTGAAAATGGCCATCATTTGTCAGACATAATTATTCGCTCATATATTCATTAATGGCATAGTTTAATGATTGTTTCTATGAAAATAAAATATTTTATTTTTAAAAATCTGCAGAGTTATGCTTTCCTGAAAAACATCCGTTTCCTGTGACTCACCCTGTATAAGATATATTATATTATCATCATCATCATCATCATTGAGTACAAAGTCCTAAGAGTGGTTTGACACAACCACCCATCTCCACTCGGCCAGCTCTCTTGACCTCTCTAAATGTCTCCCATCCCATATCCCCAATTATTTGGTCGAAATATTCTAATCTGGTCCTTCCCCCTTTCTTCCCACCTCCCACTCCAAGATATCCCTAAGCAGTCCCCCATGTCTCAGTGTGTGCCCCATCATCTGACCTCTTCTCTTCCTCAGACTCTCCCACAAGGTTCTTTCTCCGATTCTTTCAAAAACTTTGTAATTCTATCCATCCATTTGATATTCATCATTCTTCTGTACCACCACATTTCGAAAGCCTCCAATCTCTTTCTCTCCGCTTATCCAATCGTCCAGGTTTCACAACCATTATTTATTATATGTATTATGTTATAATAAACTAGCTGCGACGCCCGCCTTCGGCGGGACTCCTACTAGCCGGGAAACTACGTCCCCTGGATCCCCACCTCCCTCCTGAACCCTCTCTCCTCTATCTCCAACCACTCTCCACCCACGAACCCTCTCTCCGATCCCGGAATTATGGTATCTAAACTTGAAGTCAATTTTAAATGCTTTTTGGAAATAATTTTTTTTTTATACAGAAATGTTTGCGTAATTTAACAGAATTAAATGTTTTTATTTGTATATAATTTCATTTAAATTGGTAACCAAGTTGGGGGACAGACATAGGTAGGTAGACACAAACAAACATAGTTACATACAGAGACAGGCACAAATGCCCTTTAGTAGTGTGTGATTATTAGATTAACGAAGAACTGGTTAGATTTTAGTTTTTCTAGCTTCAGAAATTCCATATGAAAAATGCAGAAAAAAAAATCAAACGTTTTACGGATACTTTTAACTGGCTGTAGCGAAGATGTGAAATTTTGAACACAAGTTTATTTTAAATCAATAAACTGCAGCTTTTCATCAAGTTCCTTAAAAACCGTTGTCAAATTATCAAAAATTGCAGAATATATCGAGTTTTTTAAAAAAAATTCTTATTTCCTAAATTTAGGATTAATATCAGAAGTATGTCGTGATCAAATTAAATTAAAATAATTTAAAAATGGAAATTTTGGAATGCATATAATGGCTTTTAATGATGCACATAGGGTATGAGTTATATAATTATCTTTTAGGGAAATAATTATTTCATTAAAAGCTATAGTTACAGCCGAGGGGTGAACCGCGATTGGAATTAGGTGTACACCGTCTTTGGAATTATTTGGAATTACTTTGGAATTCATTAAATAATCTATTGTCATCTATTGTCTTCTACTTGGAAATGAAAGTGGAAGTGGAAGTAGGTGTACGATAGTTTCGGATTGTATTACATTTAGTGAAATTGGGGGGGAATTGGATGGTTAATTTTCGACTTTTCAGCTTCTAAATTTAAATGTTTTAATGATGGTTAGTTAAAATGTTTAACAATTTTACTAATATTATTAATTACATGAAATAATTTTGTGAGTTAGTTTTGTTGAAATTGTTATTAAGCCACCTAAATATATTGTTACATCTTAACCCCTTCAGACCTGAATTAAAATGGCACTGCAAAATGTTTTTTCTGGAAAGTCCAATAGTAAATCAAATAAAAAAAAAGTCAATTCATTTATTTCCTAGGAAAAAAATGTGCACATTCTAATGTACATTTGGGGAGTCGGTTGTCCGAGCCGGCTAAGGCTCTGGGCTCGCTTCCGGTATCGTTGATGACGATGTTCAAGCGGGAAACCCGGGTTCGAGCCTGGCCGGCGTATAAAAATTTCTACCGGCTATAACTCGGCTCCTTCACTAAACCTACTAACACTTTACTGATGTGCTGTCTAAATGAGCTTTGTTCCCGGTTACAATAAATAAATAATAACAAAAAAAGTTAGATGGTAAGGCTAAAAAATCGAGAAAATATTACAGGATATTGAATATTTAATTTAAGGTACTAAAAAATTTAAACAGTTTTCTTAAAAATACTGAAAGATTATAAGAAACAAAATCACTTATCTACGAATTCTAGGTTGGGCTATGGTTGGCGTTCTTATAAATGCTATATTATTATCACATGAGTTGGGATGGCTCTGAAAATTTTTACTTTACCATACAGGGGTATGGTCAAGTATTGTAATCGTGCATGAAAAAGTGTTTCCTTCCTTCCTTTTTTCAAAATATCTCAAAAAATAGCTGAAACTATTTTGATTAAAAAAATTGAGCAAAACCAGGGCATTTCGCTCTACAAAAAGCTATAATAACTGAACATTAAAAAAATTATATTTTTCGAGATAATAATTGTTTTGTCAAAATGTCTGTTAGTTAGTCTGTGCGTTACCAAATTTTTGTGGCTCAAAAACTAGTGTGAATATCGAAACCAAATTTAACACGTAATTTCGGTCCATTGGGATTAAGAGCTGATTAGATTTTGGTGCATATCGACCCAAAATTAAGGGGGTGGAGGGCGGGTTAAAAATTAAAAATCTAGGCTATTTGAGCAAACTCAACCAAATTTTGTATACATAATCAGTGGGACCCCAGAAGTCTAAAAATGCAAAAACTAACCGCCCAAAAGGGGGGGGGGGTTTAGGGTCAAAAAATGAAAATCTAGGCCCTTGTACCAAACTCAACTAAATTTTGTATACATAATCAGTGTGACCCCAGGAGTCTAACAATGGAAAAACTAACCCCCCTCCCCTACATGATTATAAATCATTTTATTAAATATTAAATATAAGTGAGGGACCAGGTTGTATGGTAAAGTCAAGTGGATGGCCACATCAGAACACGTCAGCTTATTTAAATGGAGTAAACATGTCATGTCTTGTATTAATATGTACAAGTGGTACCGAAATATGTGCTCCTCATTTTATAGGCAGGAAAAATTGTAAATTCAATGTACATTTACAATGTGTACTGGGTCTGAAGGGGTTAAGAAAGAAATTAACATTAGCTTAGAAAATATCTCAACGATATGTATCAATATCAACATAACTTCACAAAACGTTGTGTTATAGATGAGCACTTTACTGTTTTATTTAAATTACCTATTGAAACATCGTATATCATTAACAAAAACAAGATAGAATCTTTTAATTGGAACTCGTTTCACTGTATTGCATAATTACATAGTACAATCTATTTAAATAGAAATTGGAAATTATACGAGAGGGGCAAATGTCCTTTACTAGTTACTGCGAGGGACCATTCACCCATGTCCTCGTACACCAGAATATCCAGCTGCTTAATCCGCCACTGATCCACATCTCATTTAATTGTTCGAATTGTATAGAATCGTAATATTAATTTCATTCGCATTGTAGAAGGACTGGACCGAGATCTTCAAGAGCTGAATGAGATAGAATCAGCAGCAGCAGCCAAAAAGCGGCTTATGGAAAAGCATAAAGACCATAAAGAATTACTTCAATCAAAAAAGCGAAAGAAGAAGAAGAAGAAACAGAGGCATAAGCAGCTAATCAAACATCATCACGTTACAAATCCAAATTTCAATCATCATGTAAGTATTTTTCATAAATAATGTTTTAATATTTCATTGTTCTGCATCCATAATTAAATCTTTAAAAGGATCATAGAGAGTTGGACAAGAATTTAAATCAAACGCAAAGTTTCTTAATTAAATGGGCCAAACGTTTCGTCACTGATTAGCGACTTCTTCAGTGGCTGAAATAGTGAAAACAACACAATTAACCGTATGGAAATAAATAGATTTTCGAAATATGTTTGTTTATATATTTTTTGAAAATATATTAAAAATATAAAAAAATTTTGTTAAATTTATATAAAGTTAATGTTTTATATATATTCTTAAAATATAATTATTTTTATGTCGCTCTAGTATAAACTTTATATAAATTTAACACAAAAATTTTATATTTTTAATATATTTATTTATGCAAAGATCCCGGATTCGAGCCCCGGCTGATCCTTTTGTCTGTAATAAAAATAATCTTTTCTTCGTTCCCTAAATTTGAATTTGTTATTAATTGTCTTTACACGGCCTCGTTGTGGTCGCGCCCCGGGTGAAGAGAAAATTATTTTCGACCTTTGGGGTCTGCGATCGATTGGGAGGCGCTGGAATAATTAATGGTTTAATTAATGAATCAAGGCCTACGGTGCGAAAAATGAACGAGGAGAGGATTAGAAAAGAAATTCCACATAATTCATATAGACAAAGGGTATTAGTTTGGGTTCGGGGATCAGTAGCTTAGTGGATATAGGAGGTAAACCTCTTATGACAAAGCATTGCAGTACATATGCACAAAGATCCCGGGTTCGAGCCCCGGCTGATCCTTTTGTCTGTAATAAAAATAATCTTTTCTTCGTTCCCTAAATTTGAATATTTATTTATATATTCAAAAAATATAAATATAATAAATATAAATGAAATGATTAATTAAAGGTGTCTATAGACACCTTTAATTAATCATTTCATGTTTTTAACAGTATTATAACAGTAAAAATTATATTGGTTTTTACCTCATGCAAATGCGATTTTTGAATTCTTACTATATCCAATGCGAAGCATGGGTAAAGTATTGTAATCGGTCTCGCGGCAAGCGCGACTTCAAAGGGCCCTCAGGTAAAGACTACGGAACCCATGATCTCAATTAAAGTCACAAATTGTAGTATTCAATTAGGTTGAATTTTAGCACGTGACGGTTTTGTAAAAAATTATATGGGGTCTCGTCAAGAGGCCAAAAAGTGCAATTTTTTCATTTAGTCTGTGCGGATGGATGGATGTTATCGTTTTTTTCGTCCACGATTTTTTCCACACCGTACATCCGATTGAAATAAAATTGAAAACCTACCATTATTTTAACAAAATGAAGCGCTGTTTAGTTTTTGGTACATATCAGCCCACAAACATTAGTACTTTATTTGCAACGAAATTTTCTCTGGAGAGAGACGGACTGGTAGAAACTTTAATTGAATGTAATGGAAGGCAGCCCAGAGGTAGTGAGGAAAGAAAAAATTAACACATATAAAATAAGGTGTAATTTATTGGAATCCTTCCTCCTTTCCTTTCAAACCGACGTTTCGGAGGATTTTTCCCTCCTTCTTCAGGGTTTCAAAGGGTCAATGAGTGTTTCCTTCTTCTCTCCACAGTAATGTTCAAAAACTTTCTTCATTTTTAACAAAGGCATAGAAAAACAATTTTTTTTCCTCCTTTTCTTAATTAGATGATCCTCACTACTCTGGGCTGCCTTCCATTACATTCAATTATTAGTACTTTATTTCTGTACTTTTTTAGTTTTTTCTAAATATCTTGAAAATTATTAAACCAATTTTTAGGAAATTTAATATCTTAATTAAGTACCTTGGGGACCATAAAAAAGCTCATATAAAGTTTTTTGTAAAATTATATTTTAAAGTATTTTGCCCTAGAATAAGATAGTACATTGGATAAAGTTTAGCAACGATTCGTTGGAGTTTATTTGTTTATAGTTTAATAACAATCTCAATGATATGGGTGTTGAGTTTGGAAGGTTGTTATCAGCTTCCTCATTTGTGAACTAAAAATGCTATACCTAGAACAACCAAAATAGGGTTGTTTGCTGGATTGTTGCCCATGGGGGGTTACCCCTATTTTTAGGGGTTTTCCCCAAGTGAGTTGAAAAAAAACGACGGCTTGTGGTGCTGTAGATCAGGTTTCTCCCAAAGCCATGAAAGATATCTATGAAGGGCTAGGAAAATTGAGAGGGTGGGGGTATTGTTAGGGATTAGAAGCTTGGGGGCCATTGAGGCTATGTACTGCTGATGCGAAGGAGTGTACTAACCCTATATGAGCCACAGATGAATAAGCGACCAGACTTTTCATGTCCGTTTGTCGTAAACACAGACTTCTAATAGTCACACCCCCGACCAACCCCTGCTAAAATTATTGAACCAGCTATGGGAGCCTCCACGTGTGCCTTTGGTAATCACAGATATGGGTGAGAAACATGGGTATTTACTGAGGAAGTCTCTAATCAGTGACGAAACGTTTGGCCCATTTAAATAAGTAACTTTGCGTTTGAGTTAAATTCTTGTCCAACTCCCTACAATCCTTTTAAAGATAATTTTTTATATTTTATTTTTTCATGGGCCATTCTTGATTCCGGGTATTGAATCTACTAACATAATATAGTAAATATAGATTGTAGAACAGTAGTTCTTGTTCAGGGGTGCTTGTTCTGCTGGGGGTACAACACCGAAGTGTATCTAGATTAAGTATTAAGAATATTATAAGTACACATAGAAATTTTACAAAACAAAATCCGATCTTCTTTTTTTTGTAAACATATTTAAAACATTGTCGGTGGAAATGTCAATGTCTCTATGAATAGACATAAGAGCTAATCCGAAAAGTAGATCTTGACCACAGAAGTTCCTTAGATACGATTTAAGCCTCCTCAAAGTAGAAAATGTTCTCTCTGGAGTGCAAGTTGTCACCGGCAAAGTTGCAAAAATATTTATTATTTTAAATATTTAAATTAATATTTATATAAAAAAACTAATTACCCGGGCTGTAACAAATGTTTTTAAATTGTTTAAAAAAAGCAAATGACCACTTTATATATTTTAAATTAAAAAAAAATAGATAGATATATTTCGGGGGGGGGGGTTCCGACCCCTCTAATCCCCACCCCTGGGTACGGCCTTGATGTATGTACTTTGGGGTAGCCACAGAACAAAAACCCGTATAGCACAGAGACCAAAATAAAACCCAAATGCAACTTTTTTGATTGGTTGAATTATAGTCATTATATAGTTTTAATTAGGTTGAATTACGGTTTCTAAACAGTAGTTATGTCTCGTTTCTTTCCGTTTTGCAACTGTTGTATTATCGTTAAATTATAGTCGCAAAGATTATAATGCAACCGTTACAAACAGGTTGTCGCCAACATTTTTGGCACCGATTTGCAACTGTTTATTTATAATTAAATATTTCTTTGATTTGATTAATACAGTGTTTCCCAAAAGTGGGGCGTACGTCCCACAGGGGGACAATTTGAAAATATGAGATTTGAAATTTGTAAAAAAAAAACGTTTATTTTAAATTTTTTTTTACAATTGAAAATAAAGCTCTATGTGTGTGGTGGGGGGGGGCGTCTCTGGACCCCCCCCCCCCCCCGCTTGAACAATTCGATCGCGACACACTTTCGAGATAAAAAGTAGATCTTATATACATCGGGCACCTTATATACATCCATAAAAAATTCCTGATCCGCCTCTTGCATATTTTGAACTGAATATATAATAACCGAAGCGGAGTCCTTTGCACATATTCGGTTCTATTACGTGGTTTGATTTAATAAAAATATTTGAGACTTAAGCTAACTAAGCTTGAACCAGATATAAAATCGCTGTGCAAAAGTCCACAAATCACATTAAATTATAGTTTTAAAAATATTTTATTTTTATTTATTAAAAGTTCGTTTCTTTGTTTTGACAACAGTTGTAAGAAATCGCTTTCAAAATTATCATTCATATTACTAAAAAGAACAAAAATAAATTTTTTAACTAAAATTATTATATGGGGGGACATGATGATTTTAGAAATGTTAAAGTGGGGCATGGCCTAAAAAGTTTGAAATACTGATTAATATAATGAATAATTTACACAATTAATTAATAGAGTAAAGGGTGTGTAGTTTCACAGTGAATGAAATAAAACTCAAAGAGGTTTATACAAACTTATTAACTTGTAAACTCCTGATTATGGACTAATAATCCGAAATATATTGAGTTTGTATAAACCTCTTTGAGTTTTATTTCATTCACTGTGAAACTACACACCCTTTTACTCTATTAATTAACATCATGTTTCACCTAAAACCTACACCACTTTCCATAAGTAAAATTTACACAATTCTTTAATAAAAAACAATAATCAATAATCAACATATATTTATATATATAATGTTGATTATTGTTTTTATTAAAGAATTGTGTAATTATTCATTATATTAATCAAATCAAAGAAATATTTAATTATAAATAAACAGTTGCAAATCGGTGCCAAAAATGTTGGCGACAACCTGTTTGGAACGGTTGCATTATAATCTTTGCGACTATAATTTAACGATAATACAACAGTTGCAAAACGGAAGAAAACGAGACATAACTACCGTTTAGAAACCGTAATTCAACCTAATTAAAACTATATAAAGACTATAATTCAACCAATTAAAAAGTTGCATTTGGGTTTTATTTTGGTCTCTGATGTGCTATACGGGAATAATCCTCGTTCCGAGACGACCTTTATTTAGCGAGTTATTTGATTTCATGCCACCTTTCCCATATATCGATTCCTTATTTTTTTGTTTATTTATTTATTTATTTATTTTTATTTTAGAAGGAGGGACGAAAAAACAAGACAGTCCATCCCTCGGAGGAGCTTGATAACGAGTTGTCAGTGATGTCATCACCTCCGATTGGCGTCTCAAGTGGACATCGGCATCACGGCCACCACCACCCCTGGCGGTTGATGCCCTTCATGGACAGTAATCGAGTAGAGCCGCTTCCGCCGCCCCCGCCACCACCGCCCCCGCCGCCTCCGCACCACCACCACCACCACCACCAGTACCATCAATTAGTAGCGCCTGTGGAAGCGAAAAAACCTACGCCTCTCACACCCTCGGAGATTCCCTCGACAAAGACTCTACTCGAACCAGGGGGAGAAATCGACAAAGCGATTTTAAAGCACAGCAAAGAGGCAGAGACAGCAGCTGCCAGTAGTAAGAATGAATTGTATTTGTAGATAATAGAAATGTTGGCATTGAACTCTTTTCTTTGTTTAGATTTTTAGAAATACTAAAAAACAAAATTTGTTTTTTAAAAAAATTTAAATTTAAAAAATATAAGAAAAAACAATGCCTGCAATGTTATATTGTATATATACAGGGTGGGCCATAATGATCTGCCACATTTTGAAGAAGTATAAAAAATGAAAAAATGTAACTAGAAAAAAAGTGAATATATTTTTGAAAAGAACATAAAATATATATATATTTTTTTAAATAGGTTTTAGACATTTTCAGACAAAAAAGGGGGGAGGGGGGCAAAAATGAAAATTCTAGCCCTTTCGAACAAACTCAACCTAATTTTGTATACATATTCTGTAAGCTAGAAATGCAAAAATTAACCACCCAAAATGGAGGGGAGGGTCGAAAATGAAAATTCTAGCCCTTTCGACCAAACTCAACCACATTTTGTATACATATTCTGTGGCTCAGAAGGAAGGAATGCAAAACTAACCACCCAAAATGGAAGAGGAGGAGGGTCAAAAATGAAAATTCTAGCCCTTTCGACCAAACTCAACCACATTTTGTATACATATTCTTTGGAGAAGGGTGGAATTCAAAACTAACCACCCAAAATGGGAAAGGGGTAGGGTCAAAAATGAAAATTCTAGCCCTTTCGACCAAACTCAACCACATTTTGTATACATATTCTGTGGACTCCCAGAAGGGTGGAATGCAAAACTAACCACCCAAAATGGAAGAGGGGGAGGGTCAAAAATGAAAATTCTAGCCCTTTCGACCAAACTCAACCACATTTTGTATACATATTCTGTGGACTCCCAGAAGGGTGGAATGCAAAACTAACCACCCAAAATGGGAGAGGGGGAGATTAAAAAATGAAAATTCTAACTCTTTCGACCAAACTCAACCACATTTTGTATACATATTCTGTGGACTCCCAGAAGGGTAGAATGCAAAACTAACCACCCAAAATGGGAGAGGGGGGGGGTCAAAAATGAAAAATTCTCGCCTTATCTTGGTATAGCTGGGAATCGGCTGACCACTACACCAGGGAGGCGGTTAGTTTTTGCATTTCTAGCACGCTAGAGGCCCACAGATTATGTATATAAAATGTGGTGGAATTTGGTCGAAAGGGCTAGAATTTTCATTTTTGACCCTCCCTCCATTTTGGGTGGTCAGTTTTTGCATTTCTAGCCCACAGAATATGTATACAAAATTTGGTTGAGTTTGGTCGAAAGGGCCAGAATTTTCATTTTTGAGCCCCCCTCCCCCCTTTTTTTTCGTCTGATAATCACTGCTCGACAAAAACTAAACAAAAATTTCTCCTCGTAAACCTAACAATGGATTCTAGTAGAGTTTTATACTCTCGATCATCATGCAATTTCCCGATTTTTTACAACACGTCAGAGTTTTGTGATATTATCGGTCAAAAATGACGAAAAATGGCATTTTGATCTATTTTCGAGTCCCATTAAATATTAAACAGCAATATTTGAAATTAAAATATTTTGTTGACATAATTAGAAAACAGCTTTCTCTTTGATTTTCACATTGCCACTTGAATTTAGCTCAATTAGAACTCGAGTTATAGTTCAAAAACTAAGACCATATGTTTTTATCCATGTTTGTTATCCTTTATAATCACGTAGTTTTAGTTTTTTAGCTATAACTCGAGTTTTAATTGAGCTAAATTCATGTAGTAATTTGAAAATCAAAGAGGAAGCTGTTTTCTATTACGTCAACAAAATATTTTGATTTCAAATATTGCTGTTTAATATTTAATGGGACTCGAAAATAGGTCAAAATGGCATTTTTCGTCGTTTTGACCGATAATATCTCAAAACTCTGACGTGTTGTAAAAAATCGGGAAATTGCATTATAATCAGCGTATAAAACTCTACTGAAATCCATTGTTAGGTTTAAGGGGAAACATTTTTGTTGATTAGTCTAATGTTTAAAACACATTTAAAAAAAATTATTTTATGTTCTTTTCAAAAATATATTCAGTTTTAATTGAATGTACCTAATGGAAGGCAGCCCCGAGGTAGTGAGGAAAGAAAAAATTAACACATATAAAATAAGGTGTAATTTATTGGAATCCTTCCTCCTTTCCTTTCAAAACGACGTTTCGGAGGATTTTTCCCTCCTTCAGGGTTTCAAAGGGTCAATGAATGAAACAAATAAAATGTTTCCTTCTTCTCTCCACAGTAGTGTTCAAAAACTTTCTTCATTTTTAACAAAGGCTTAGAAAAACATTTTTTTTCTTCCTTTTCTTAATTACATCATATTCAGTTTTTTTTCTAGTTAAACTTTTTCATTTTTTTTATACCCCTTCAAAATGGCCCCACCCTGTATATTCATGTTAGAACAAGAGTGAAGTTAGTGAATGAGCTACTACAATAGATATAGTTTTTGTCCTAAGATGTTTCACCTAGAATCTACACCATTCTCCCTGAATATTTGTTTTCTAAATGAAACGAGGGTTCAGGTTGGCCTCGTTGCCTATGAATCAATCAAATTGGTCGTGAATCAAATTAGCCCGGCTCACTGCAAATATTTGGCCGGCTATAATCCGATCCATACACTTCTATATATACACTCACAAATACATTAACATTAGCCTAACTATGACGATTGACTAAATCATTTAGTTCCGAAGCCAATAAATAAAAAACAAAGATGAACCAAGTTTTCTCAAAAAAATCTTAAGCTTTTTTTCAAACTCAATATATTTGGAATTATTCGTTCATCTTCTTAATTTTAAACAATCCTGATATTTTATAATTTCACTAAAAATACTCCTGATGCGACTGTGGGTCAGTGGTTAGAGTGTCGGGCCGCTGGCCTAAAATACGCTGGTTCGAGACCGAGTCTCGGCAGATATTTGCAGTCGCCTCCTCTTGGAAAGCAATGGCAACCTACCAAGAGTATAATTGCTTAGTAACCTCTCCAAACTACCTGTTGGGAACCAGCGTTAAAAAATAGGACCCGTATATCTGTGTAAAAACATCTAAACACACTCAGCACAAGTATATGTGGAGAGGGGCCAAAACGTCAGGGAGACTTGATATGGCACTTAAAAAAGAAGGCAAATACTGCTATTCTAAATAATAAGACCCAGGTATGCAACTCAGTTCTCTGAAAAAATTCAGCGGAATATAGTAGGTATACAGTGAATCCCCTCAAATTCGAACTAATTGGGGCTGTAGACTGTTCGGATTCGCCGAAAAGTTTTTAATTAAGTGAACGGTGTTGATTAATGTTTTGATTTTAAATTATGGCAAGCAAACGAAAACAGAGTTCTTGTACCGTAGAACAAAAACTGAAAGCTTTAAAGCGTCTGGACGCTGGGGAAAGTTTGACAAAGTTGGCTGGCGAGTTTGGTGTTGGTAAAATAACAATCAGTGACTAGAACAAAAATCGTGTCAAAATTGAACAGTTTTGCAATGTAACAGTTTCCGTAAATGAAAAAAGGCAGTTTTTTGTGTCAAACTTAAATTTGTCAAAAAAAATCCTTCGGATTTCCCGGGATTTCAAATTTACGGGGTTGAGATTTGAGGGATTTCGCCGAGGGGTAAACCGCGATTGGAATTAGGTGTACAAGTCTTTGGAATTATTTTGGAATTTATTAGATAATGCCCCTTCATCTATTGACTTCTACTTGGAAATGAAAGTGGAAGTGGAAGTAGGTGTACAAGATATTAGGTCGCGGTTCACCCCTCGGGTTTCATTGTATTTGATTTTCAGCTGCTCTATGTCTCCTAAAGATGGACAATATCCAAAATGTATCGAATTTGAAAAAATGTATTTTATTTTTTTACTTAGGGAAAGTGGTGTAGGTTTTAGTTGAAACATGATATAATAAAGTAAAGGTGTGTAGATTCACTGTGAATCTACACACCCTTTACTTTTATTAATTAACTTTATTTTATTTTTATAAAATCTACCATGTTGTTCATAGCAACGCCGCCTTTCTAAATTTGTTTTATTTTGTTTTAGATGGCCATCAATGGCCCCGATTTGTTTATCATCGGGTGACCACCTCTCCTCGGACATTGGCCTCGCAACACAATTTGAATGTTACGGACAGTGGCCGAAATGGCACCGGAGGGAACCATGCTTCTGCTTTTATCGCTGTCTCTTTAGTCGCCCCGCCTCACAGCAACAGATCAAAAAATAATTCCTCTGGAAATGGAAATGTTAGCAACCCTCATCCATTAGAGCAACAACTTTTGGAGGCAGCAGGGATGGTGGTTACTCCGCAGCCATGGAACCATGCAAGACACTTGGATAAAATTCAAGTAGTTAAAAATGTTATCTTCTTATAAATTTCATCATATTTAGGGGTGGGGCAAGGGGTCAGTGCCCCCCATACAAAACTCATTGCCCCCACCCCCCTAGAAAAATCGAAACTCCATTATTCCGTGGCATCACTGATGTATTTCTCATTAAATTATTTCTTTACTTCCAAAATTTGTCAATTTTAGTTAGTTGATCTCTAATCGGATTACCGAAATTAAAACCTTGTGGTAGCTAATAGGCTGGCCGGCTGCCCCCCTTAGGAAACCTCCCTAACTACGCCAATGCATTTCATATTAATCTTTATATAGTTATTGAAGGAGACAATAAAAGAGTGTGTCTTCTGCTGGAATTATACATTTTATTTATTTATAACGAGACTATAGTTTCGAGAGCTTTGCCCTCTTCATCAGTCTATTACAATGGATTCACAGGAATTAATTTATGAAATCCAGCAGAAGACACACTCTTTTATTGTCTCCTTCAATATATAAAAATTCTGCTACTCTCGGCAAAAAAACATTCAATTTATATATAGTTATTTAAGTATCAAGGTTTGTTAACAGTCGAGGATAATGATTGGAAGCGGAAACGAATTCTAGACAAACTAAATACCAAACACCCGAATTGCTCATAATATTTTTGTACGGCGAGAATCAAATCAAATAAAAATTAAATAAGGTAAACGCTCCAGTAATGGGTCGGTTAAGACAAAAATTGAAGTAAAACTGCTACCTATTAAGCAAACTGTTCCAAATTTTTACCTCTCATTCTATTATCTGTCTTACACCTGGAACCGCAATTTTAGCACACAGATTGCATTTACAAAAATAAAAAAATATATACCATAAGTAACCTGATGCGGGCAGCGTCTCGGTCCAAAAATTTTATTCCTCTTAAAAAACCACACTCCAAATGTATACCTGTAAACTCCCGAAAATACAGACTCTCTTAAAAGTTTCGCCTCATGTTCGTCCTGACACAGCTACAGAAATAAGAATCTAGATATAAATCTGGGAGTATTTCTTATTTCTATAATCTACAGCATTGTGATATTTTTTGTGTGGAAATATGTAAATTTATTTAAATAAGTGGGATCGTGTGAGGATGAGAATTATATTATATCATTTTTTTTAAATTTGGGATCGATAATCGATATAAGGCTCCAAATAGACATTGCTTCCACTTACTTGTGTCAGGCTTCTCTTTTTCTCTCTCCTATACGGCCTCCCTTGGCCAACTCTTGTTTTTTTTTTTTTACCGACTCCGACGCTATTAGGTTTTCGAGGGCTAGGAGTTGATTTCCTTTTTCATTTTTCTTCTCTTCAACATGTGGAAGGCAACGGAAAACCACCACATTACAAATCCCAAGAATATGCAACATGACGATTTCTCTTCGAGTAAAGAATTCCGGAGGTAAACTAGCCCCTCGTTCGGATCTCCGGGAAGGGGCTACCCGAGGAGAGACCATCATAAAGGGAAAAATAAATAATGACTTTCTACGAGTCGGAGCGTGGAATGTTAGGACGCTAAAGGGAATAGATAAACTAATGAATTTAAAGCGGGAAATGGATAGACACAAATTGGACATTATTGGGATTAGTGAAATGAGATACCCAGTAGAGGGAGATTTTTGGTTTGAAAACAGCCATAGAATCATTCATACGGGGGGCAGAATGGGCAGGCAGGAGTGGGCATTATTATGAATAAAAAAATAGGGCAAAGGGTAAAGAATTATCTTCAGGTAAGCAAAAGGATTGTTATGATCACAGTGGATTCGAAACCGAAAGATACTGTGATAATCCAGGTATACATGCCTACTACATCATATAAGGATGACCAAGTGATAGAAGAAATGTACGAACAAATTGAAAACCTGATGAAGCGCGTTAAAGGGGATGAAAATTTAATAATTATGGGGGATTGGAATGCAAGAGTAGGAAAAGGCAAAGAAGGAAAAGTGGTGGGCGAACACGGTCTAGGAGATAGGAGTGAAAGGGGCGAAAGATTAATTGAATTTTGCAGTAAGCACAGTTTAGTAGTAGCAAACACACTCTTCCAACACCATCCAAGAAGGATCTACACGTGGAAAATGCCAAAAGACAAGGGGAGATTTCAAATAGATTACATATTAGTCAAACAAAGATTCAGAAATCAAGTAAAGGACTGTAAAAGCTATCCTGGGGCTGATATTTTTAGTGATCACAATCTAATTGCGATGAAATGCCAACTAAAATTTAAAAAACTAATAAAAAAGGGAGGGTCGCGAAAAAACTGGGATATATCTAAATTAAAAAATAAGGAAACCCAAAAACTTTTCGAAAACGTAATGAATAAGAAACTGGAAGAAAAAACACCCACAAATAATAAAGAAGAAGAAATCGAACAAGAATGGAATGCTATGAAATCAAGCCTGACTGAAACAGCCAACGAAGTCCTTAAATCAAAGAAAAACGAAATTAAAAAGCCATGGGTAACAGACGAAATACTGCAACTGATTGACGAACGAAGAAAATTTAAGAACAGAAAAGACGAAGAAGGGAAAGAAACATATAAAAAATTAAGATGGAAAGTTATAAGAGAATGTAGAAAAGCAAAAGAAAAAATGATTCAAGAAAAATGTAAAGAAGTCAACGAAAATCTAGTATTGGGAAAAGTTGATGTAGCCTATAGGGCAATAAAAAGAAATTTTCAAGAAGACAAGCCAAAAAGCAAGAACATAAGAGATAAAGGAGGCCACATTATTCTAAACGAAAACGAACAGGCAAATAGATGGAAGGAACACCTAGAAGAACTCTATGGAGAAGAAAAACAATGAACCCAATAGAAGAAGAAGAATCTGTGGACGAAAACGAATTAGGAGACCCCATACTCAGGTCAGAATTCGAGACAGCTTTGAAGGAACTAAAAAATAATAGAGCACCCGGAATAGACAATATACAAGCTGAAATCCTAAAGAACTCTGGGGAAAAGGCACTTGACAAACTCTTTGAACTAATTAGCAAAATCTATAAATTGGGAATCATCCCAAAAGATTTCCAAAAAACAAAATAGTCACACTTCCCAAAAAGACAGGCGCGGATAAATGTGAAAATTTCAGGACCATTAGCCTAACCTCACATGCCTCCAAAATCCTAACCAAAATAATCCAGAGAAGAATAGAACAAAGAGTTGAAGAAAATCTGGGGAAGACCAGTTCGGCTTTAGAAGAAACAGAGGCACCCGAGAAGCAATTCTCTCTCTTAGACTAATAATAGAAAGGGCTTTTATCAGGGAAGAATCTGTCTACATCGGATTCATAGACCTAGAAAAAGCATTCGATAATGTCAATTGGGAAATTATGTTTAAAATATTAAAACAGGCGGGAATAAAATTCAGAGAGAGAAGACTAATCTACAATCTATATCAAAACCAGACGGCAATTATAAATATTGGTGATGAACACAGAGAAGCCAAAATAAAAAAAGGTGTAAGACAAGGATGTGTGCTGTCACCCATGATTTTCAACTTATACATAGAAGAAGCGATTAAAGAATTCAAAGACAAAATTGATACAGGTATAGAAATCCAAGGTCAAAAGATCGCTATGTTAAGATTTGCCGATGACATTGCCCTTCTAGGAAGCAATAAAAAAGAATTAGAGGACGCCTTGAATGGAATTAACCAAATCCTAATAGAAGAAATCAAAATGAAAATAAACAAGAATAAAACCAAGGTCCTAGTATGTACAAAAAAAGAACAAACGAGACAGGAATGCATCAAAATTAACCAAGAAAACCTAGAAGGAGTTAAGGAATTCCGCTACCTAGGAAGTAAAATAACATGGGATGGGAGGAGCAAAAACGAAATTAAATCAAGAATTGCCCAAGCAAAAATGGGGTTTAATACAAAACAAAAACTACTATGCTCCTCCTCAATCAGCTTAGCAAACAGGAAGTTGCTATTGAAGACATATGTATGGAGCATAGCCATGTACGGGTGTGAAACCTGGACAATTAGAGAAGAGGAGAGAAAGAGATTAGAGGCTTTCGAAATGTGGTGCTACAGAAGAATGATGAATATCAAATGGATGGATAAAATTACAAATGAAGAAGTTCTTGGAAGAATCGGAGAAAGAAGAACCTTGTGGAAGAGTCTGAAGAAGAGAAGAGGTCAGATGATGGGGCACACACTGAGACATGGGGGACTGCTTAGGGATATCTTGGAGGGGAGGTGGGAAAGAAAAGGGGAAGGGAAGAACCAGATTAGAATATTTCAACCAAATAATTGGGGATATGGGATGCCAGACATTTAGAGAGGTTAAACAGCTGGCGGGGGACAGAGTCGAGTGGAGACGGATTGTTGCATCAAACCAGTCTTAGGACTGTATACTCAATGATGATGATGAAATATTTAAAAGAGATCAGGTGTTGTTTGTATGACAGGCTGCTCCAGTATTGCCATGAGAAACTCGGGTGTGCGCTCTTTCTGTGCGCAAAGAAAAGCAAATTGAATATTTAATTTTTGAGTGCTGAGGGGGGCGGGGAGGAGGAATATTTATCAATATATTTAATGTTTCTTAATTTAAAATCAATTGGAGTGTTTCATTTCAAAATTCGAGTCCAAATTACGATTATATTTCAAATTTGCCGCAAATATGCCGACGGCGCTCCCTGTCGGCGGTATTACGTCAGCGATGCGGCAAATTAATCTGGACTAATCTATATAGTATAATCTCACTAAATTTCAAAAAAATCCTAAGTAAACCCAAATGGTGAAACAACTACCTTAATAAAGTTATTGGAAACAGCCACAAAAAAATTTAATTCATATTTCATTATAAATAAACATATCATGTAGGCATTAAGCCAGAAAAAGTACATTAAATTATTATTATTATAATTAAATAATAATAAATATTATGTATGATGTTTTAATTTATCAAACTGGATTTTTACAGGAACAATTGAAATCCTTATCAGCAATGGAAGAGAAGCTACGCTATCATTGGCTTGAAAAAGAGCGACTTCGGCAAATATTACGAGATGCAGGTTCCACTGGCTCCAATGGATCCAATAATGGACCCAGTGGCCCGCATAATGGAGTATAGAAGAAAATCAAGTAGAAAAAATTCATATAACAACCGCCCTCTTATAATTCTATAATAAAACAAGCCTTTTTGGGCAGCAGTTACTTGAAAATTCGGATAGATTCTCATCTTTTCAGAATTTTATGTAATATTAAAAAAAAAAATTGTTTTCTTTAAAATATTGTATATATAATTATATAATCTAATCAAAGAATTGAAAAAACAAAAATTTTTATAAAATATTTTCCTGCTGCACAAAATTTATTATATTTATTTCAAGAAATTTTGAAAAATTTTAATAATTAGGGGGACTAAAAAAAATATTATAGAAATTGTATTAATGTTTTATTTTAGTATATTGAAAGTTTTTAAGAAGTATATTAATAATAATATAATAATAAACTTTTTAGAACCCCTAATTAAAAAAGAAAAAATAATGATAAAAAAATGTGAAAAATTGTTTTACGTTGAGGGCCTGTATTAAATTAACAAATGAGAGTAAAAAAAAAAAAAAAGTGTGGTATAAATGTTTATAAATTTGAATAGAAATTGATTTGATGATATATTCTTTCTGAAATAGTATCTTTGGAATTTGAATTATTATTATACTTTGTGGCTTTCTATATAATAAAAATATATAATATATAAATTTTATAAAACGCTAGTATATGAAAAATAATTAATAATAAATGAAGTCGAAAGGCTTATCAAAATAAAATAAAGAATAAAAATGAACCAAAAATGAAATAGTTAAAAAAAATGAAAATAATTATATAATTATAAGTAATACATCATATTTTAATATACTAGACACAGTAAAGTAACATTTCGTCACTTTTCAAAAAATGATATAAAAATAAATAAATATATATGATAAAATAAACTGTCTAACACCATCTTTAATTTAAACAAAAAATATCTCTATCAAGTTAAAGTTGTTTGTAATGTATGCTTAATATAATAATTCCAGGTATAAACCAATTTGATTAAATTAGTTCGAGTTTCAGCCGAAATTAAATTCCTTTAATATAATAATAAAACTTGAACAAGATGCGAGGTAGGTTTCACAAAAAAAGAAATAAAACAAAATTGAGTTTTGAATTCGATATATTTCGGGAGTGAGCCCATCAATTTATACAACAACAACAATTTAGGCTACCAATTAATTAACAATAAAATAGACAAAAGTGATAAATTAGACAAATCAGGAGTGTATAAATTGATTTGTTAAGATTGTGGTGATTTTTATATAGGGCAGACAGGCCTCATTCAAAATACGTTACTCTGAGCATGTAAGAGAGCTCTTAATCGTCTCAATAGTTCCGATAACATTAATTTAGATTCGACCTCAGCCTTCGCAATTCACTTACATGAATCCAATCATTCAACCTCTAATAATAACCCTATCCTCATTCATTTCGAAAGAAAAGACCTTAAATAGGATCTCTTAGAATCCACCGAAATTAAAATAGCCCACTCAAATAATTCAAATATTTTAAATAACCAATTAGAAGTGTATAAAAATACAATTATTGATTATATATTATAATAAATTAACTAAACATTCCTTCTATTGTTCGCACATTGAATATTGATATTAGGGTAATTGTACCCTTTCAGGTACTTTCCCATTCCTTCTTATAATAGCAGGTATAGTTTCCCATCAGCTGGTTAAAAACTCAATTTTTCCATTTGTTGAAAATATTAATTCTTAGTACACTTTCTTCTCTTCCCCCTACTTTCCCCTCCCCACATACATTTCAAAAATAAATAAATAAAAAATTGTTGTTTGTAAAATTATTTTTCCAATTTATAATCAGTTTTCTTTGACTCCTGATGATGGGCTCACCCCCGAAATATATCGAATTTAAAACTCAATTTTGTTTTATTTCTTTTTTTGTGAAACCTTCCTCGCATCTTTTTATTATTATATTAAAATGTTTCATCTAGAACCAACACCTAACTCCTTAAAAGTTATCTTTTACGATATATTATTTTTAATTGCAAGCTTTTGAGTTCAAATTTTTTATCTGAAATGTTTGTTTTTTGGGTTCAGGTACCCTTAAAAAATTACTAAGTTCAACAAAATAACTATTATCTACATAGCTGTTATCGAATATTGATAAATGCAGCTATTTAAAATCATTTAATTTATTTGTCAATGATCTTTTGGTATCAAAGAGCAGATTTTAAATGCACTCAGGAAAGCCAGTTCATTGATACTCAACACGCACACATCAACATTTTAATCAAAGAGTTGTTACGACAACATTTGATTTTTGTTTGCAACCCTTCTTGGCCAGAGAAAGGTTGACGATTTGTATGTTTTTTTCTCGAAGAGCTCGGAGAAAATGGTCTGGTAACGTAGCCCAAGCGATTTGACCTGTTTTCAGTCTTGATGCTGATTTAAGAAGGAAATGTTTCGTTTTAAATAAGAGAATATTTAATTAATATTGGTATTTTTATTAGTTGAAAAATTGAAAAGTTTTTGTTTTGCCGAGAGTAGCAGAGTTGTTGATTCACAAAGAGAAACAAAGAGGTTGTCCTCTGCTTGATGCAAATAAACATGCACACATATATATCGAGAGGACAACCTCTTTGTTTCTCTTTGTGATTTTTATTAGTGGCTTAAAAACATACATTTCTATTCGCTGATGGCTTAGGGCCGGTTGTATGTAACAGTAAATGCTTTTTGCCACTGGCCAGGGATGGATGGTAAATGGAGGGATTGATGGCTAATCAGATGACAGGCACTGAAAGTTCCTGCCATCTGATTGGCCATCCCAGCCCCTCCATTTACCATCTATCCTTGGTTGGTGGTAAAAGCATTTACTTTGCGACATACAACTGGGCCTTAGAGAACTTCAAATTTGTCTCTGTTGGTTGACCTTCTCAGCTCCAACTGAACTGAGAACTGACTTGAACTCAACTGACCAACTCTGAACTGAGCTAAAGTCTGCCTGCTTGTATCTGAAAATTGCCTTACTTTTTGAATGGAAATTTCCCAAAAGCTTCTTATTGGCTAAATTCGTAATCAGGAGGGCGTTTTAAAATATTGTAACACGCCTTCTTTTAGAAATTAGTCTCTCGAAAAATTCCCACGGAAAGATGAAAAACCCAATGAATTTAAAATCACGTCTGCTGTTAAAAGCCAGGACTTATTTATTAACTCAAATATGACAACTTACTTTAAATTTATTGAGGTCCAGGAAGTAGAATTGTAAAGTCCACTTTCCTAATGTCAAAAAGGCATATAAATATTACCCTTAAAATAATAATATTTATTATTAAGGAAAAAATACCCGCGCACAACAGTGTTTGGTGTCAATTACTGACCTCGCTCTTTCGGTCTTTATCTCATGTACTTGATACTAAAAGATCTATGTGAATAAGTGATTCTAGATTTATATGACAACAAATGAAGAAGTCTCAAAAGAAGAAGCCGAAGCGCCATAATAAAATATTGATTATTTATTTTAAAGCTATATTAATTTTCATATGATGGTATTTCTATCTAAAAAATTTATTTTTTTAAGATTTTTGTTAACTTAAAATTTGAATTTTTATTTAAATCACACATAATTGATTATAATTATTTATTGAAACAAATAAATACAATATAAATAAGTATTGTATTTATGTGTATTTATATAAATAAATAAATAAATCTTTATTCCTCGACCTGCTTAGAGCCACAAGTCCTCGGTGGCTAGGTCTTCCAAACATCAATACAATCTAGCTACAATACATCAATACAAATTAACTACAACAATTTAAAAAATAATAAACAAGTACAAAAAAAAAATAGAAATGTATGCTCATTAACAAATAATATGACTATAGATTTCCATCAAAAGACAAAAAGTAATTTACAAATTCCACGCAAAAACCCGATACCAGGAGCAAGCGACGTATTAGACATTCCGGCATTTGCCATAAGTTGTTAAGGAAACCTGGTCAAAACCTTAACAAGGATATATTGTATTTATTTGTTTTAATAAATAATTATAATTAATTATGTGTGATTTAAATGAAAATTCAAATTTTAATCAAATTAATCACAAAAATAAAAGCTTCAACAGCATCATTACTAATTTTTGTTAAGTTGTTTAAATTGGATTCCCTTATTTATTAGGATAATAAATAATTCAAGTATATTTTGCAAATAACAAATCATAAAAAGAATTAAATAAAAGATGGTGTAAGATAAAAATTTTATTTATTTTATATAATATCAAAAGAATCACATTTGTTCACTTATTTATTATATTCATACACTAAAAATAAAAAGGATTTAAACAAAATCACAAAAATCACATTTGAAAGCAAAAATAAAAATAACAAAAAAACAAAAACCTTCTTAATCAATAATCTGTATAAAATTATAAGTTCGTAAAATACATGTGAATTATAATTATTATTAGAATGCCATCAGGAGATGTATAACAAAATGTAAATCCAGTTAATTATGCTCTATAGTTTATGTAATAAGATACCAATAAATTGATTTATCAATTTAAATTTCTAAATTATTTTAATAACGTTAGATATTTTTGTATTTAGTATGGACAAGACTTTTTTTATTAGGTCCCTAGATGAAAAAGAAGATGTTGCTGTATGAATCTTGGACGAGGCAGAGAAGATGACAGGACAGTAGGCCTTTGAATAATTATTATTATTATTATTATTTATTAAAGATCATCTGAGGGAATTTCCCTCCTAGAACAGGAAGTAGCCATAATATTCTTTACAAAATTGAACATATTGAGCAGCAGCTGGCATACTTGTTTCATAAATACATAATATATAACATATTCTACATAACTTAACATTTGATTAGTTATGTCCATTGATTAAATTATTAAAGTTGGTATCAGGAAATAAGAACCATATTTTTACCTACGTTCCATCAACTTTGTTGACTTCTTCAGGGCTCAAGTAGTTATCTTCCTTGCATATTTGTCATTTTTATAATTCTCTTTTAGTTACAATTTACAATTAGCGAAAAACATAGCAAGGCAAGTCATTGACAAAGTTCAATCATTGTAACTAAGAGAGAATTATAAAAATGACAAATATGAAAGGAAGATAACTATTTAAGGAGGTTCTTTCGCGACAATCCACACAAAAAGTTTTAGCCCCGTAACCACTCTATAAATATGAACGGAACTAAAATTTTAGGTTATGTTTTTTTAACGTGACTGTCCACTCCCACTACGAAATCTCTATATGGATACACACATACTAGCCGGATCGTTGCCAAGCCATTGTGCTTATATCCCCTCCACCAAAAATAATGGCCCAAATGTTGTTTTTTTTGTTTTTTAACAAAACTACTTGGTAAATAATTTCAATTTTTTTTAAAGTTACTCCGAATATATTCTAACAAATATTAGTTTTTCATCAAGATGGTGAAAGTCCTTCAATGAAAAAAAATAAAATAACGATCATATCCCCACTCTTTGCCTATCTACCTCCTATGTTAAAAATGTCATTTTTAATTGCAATTATTTCATGTTTGGTGAGATAAATCGTCTTCAAATTTTAACAGTATGTGTATTATGATTTTAATGACTTATATTCCAAGTTTCAAAGACTTCTTGAATTTTTGCATTTGTGACAGAACTACCTTAAGCCCTGAAGAAGTCAACAAAGTTGATGAAACTTTGGCAACAAAATAAAAATTATTTGCATAAAAATATAGTCCTTATTATCCGAAACCAACTTTAATAAAATATAAACTTCATAAATAAATAATAACCACAGGATATTTCAACATTCCAAGTCTGTTATTCGTAACTTCATTGGCACTCTGAGATAAATTGTAAATACGTCAATTTAAAATATACTATATACATACATTCATACATATATATACATAGATTCTTTATAAAATTTAACATATGTGCACCAGCTGACATACAAGGTGATTCACGGTCCATGGCACATTAGACGTTTATTGAAAACAGAAGGCAGGATTTTTCTGAAAATTTAGCACCTTACATTTTCTTACTTGTTCTATCGATCTAAAATATTTTCAGCATTGCGACGTTTCGGCTTCCATCGAAAAGTCGTAGCAACTTAATTTTTTCAAATGGAACACCCCGTGTATTAATACGTTTTTAGAACCGGCCTTTTATTAAAATACTTTTTTGTTAATATTGTCCTATAGCTATCTCTATCGGTTTTCGAGATAAAAAATAATTTGTGTTAAATATGGTCCAAAACATGGCCCTAATTAAACTTAAATAAATTAGTGCTCTCAATTCATGGAAAGTTGATATTTTGGTGGTAGTTTAGACAGACCCGAAGTATTTAATTTACGCCGAGAAATCGACTCCATATTATACAGGGCGTGCTAAGATTATTATTATTTTCGTTATTCATAAAAGGGGTCAAAAGTTCGCTTTTTCAAATGAGACCCCTTGTATATTACTCAATAAATTGAAAGACGAAGAAAAAGGCCTTAAGAAGATATATCATATCTCTATACCTAAAAGATCAAGTTTTCTTAATATAGGTGCCTTTTCGTGAAAAATTACTTTTTATTGAATTTAATTTTAACTAACCATAGAAATATCAAGCTTATGACAGTTTGTTGACTATTTATAAGAAACTTATAAAGAGTTTATTGACGGTGTTCAAAAGAATTTCCCAAAATGATCGCAAATATTGATTATTCAAACGAAGTTCTTATGAAATGATTTATTTTGTACTATCAGAACTTGGTTTGAATATTAAATATTTTCGATCATTTTGGGAAATTCTTTTGAGAAGCTTTTGGAATAATATTTCACAACCTGACGTCCTGACCGCAGATACGTAGATTTACAAATAAAATTCTTAATATGATTAGAGAAATTTTTAGAAGAATATGGGAAACAAAAGAGCTCAGATAATAGGACACACGTTGAGATAGATAGAGAATTGCTGAGAGTGATAACTACCATATCACCTGATAAGAAGTGTAAAAATATCCCTCTGAATTAAATAGTCTGTTCATATGTAGGCATTAAAAAACATAAACAAAGTCTTTATAGAACATATTATAATTATTAATTAGTATTTATTTATTTATTCAACAGACTGGTGTTATTTTTCAAATTAAATAATATATATTGGGTTGGTGCATAATTATTGTGCCTTTTTATCGAGACTTTTTTTTTCCTTTAAAAAATTGGCGTTTTGTTTAATTTTTTTTATAAAAATTATCTTTTCTTTTCAGTTAATGAAAATGCCTATCGAAAATCATATCCATATTCGCCATATTTATGCTCTATCACTTTGAGAAAGGTTGGAATGCAGCACAGTCATTTCGCGATCTCAACGAACTTTTTGGCGAAAGAACAATCAGCAAAAGCCAAGTTGAAAGATCACACTGAGGGATGAACTGTGATTGGAATTAGGTGTACATTGTCTTTGGAATTACTTTCGAATTCATTAGATAGAATCTATTGTCATCTATAATCTTCTACTTGGAAATGAAAGTGGAAGTGAAAGTAGGTGTACACGATTCACGATTGTCGCGGTTCACCCCTCGGATCACAGACACCACATTGCAGTGGACGCCTTTTAGTATTTTTTTGGGTGAAACTCCTGGCGAAACCCAAACCTTTCTTTTAACGTCTTTGAAGAGAAGCCACGATTTCCAGTGAGGAGATTTTCTTCATGAACGGAGTTCGCTTGTTTCTCTGTAGCAAATCGGTGAAAATTCTGACACTTTCGGTTTTATTGTTGTCGGAAAGTTCGTGGTGGATCCATCCAGGCAATTTCCATATTTTTCCGAGTTTTTTAAGACGAGGAACGATGGTCAAATGGTCCACATTAAAGTCTTCAGCCAACATTCTGGATGTCAAGCTTTCATCCTTTTCCACGGTTACCAAAAGTGCCTGGACGTCGAAATTTGATGATTCCATTTTCCATTAACTGAAAAGAGAAGATTATTTTTATTAAAAATATTAAACAAAATGTCAATTTTTAAAGAAAAAAAATTATGCACCAACCGAATATAATACTACTACCCAAGATATAAATTTAAGGAAGAATATTTAAAAAAATAATAGTTTAAAAAAATTATAATATAATGGGCAGGCTCTATCTGTACTGGCATTCTACTCTAGGTATAGCCTTTGTGTTTCATGCAATATCTCCATTTAGGTCTTCCGAATGGATTCAAATGAGATTCACCTTATAACATATTCACTATAATAATATTAAGGAGGATCTTTCGCGACAATCCACACAAAAAGTTTTAGCCTCGTAACCTCTCTATAAATATGATCGGAAATAAAATTTTAGGTTGTGTTTTTTAACGTGACTATACCACTCACACTACGAAATCTCTATATGGATACACACATACAAGCCATTGTGCTTATATCCTCTCCACTAAAAATAATCGCTCAAATATGTTTTTTTTTGTTTTTTTATCAAAACTACGTGGTAAATAATTTCAATTTTTTTTAAGTTACTCCGAATATATTCTAACAAATATTAGTTTTTCATCAAGATGGTGAAAGTCCCTCAAAGAAAAAAAGAAAATAATGATCATATCCCCACCCTTTCCCTATCTACCCTATGTAAAAAATGTCATTTTTAATTGCAATTATTTCATGTTTGGTGTGGTAAATCGTCTTCACATTTTAACAGTATGTTTATTATGCTTTTAATGACTTATATTCCAAGTTTCAAAAACTGACAACCCGAAATATATCGAATTCTAAACTCATTTTTGTTGTGAAACCTCCCTCGCAATTTTACCCAATTTTTATTATTATATAAAAATGATTCACCTAGAACCAACACCTTAAAAGTTAAACTTGAATTAATAATAAACCTTGTAAAAAAATATTGGAAAGAAGCAATTGAATTTCATTCATCCTCCTTTAATAATTAATATTATATATCCAGTACGCACCAAGCCATTTAAATTTCATATTTATTATTTAGAATATAGTTCTTTGCCAATTTGTTCTTCTAAATGTTTTAAATGAGAAGAATTTCGAAATAATATTTGTCCGCCAGGAAGACACTCATCAACAACTAATGATATTGTTTCAATCATTTTTACAGATAATGTAGGATTTGAAACGAGCTGAAACAAAAAGAAAAAAGATAAAGTTATACATACATATTTTAAAGATAATAATTATTTGTTTAAAAAAAAGAACAATAATTTGCTTATAGATTATTTTTCTTTACAATTGAAATGTATAGAAATTGTCTCTGTTAATGATAACAATTTTAACTTAGGATTTCGAAAAATAAAATAAAATAGTCAAACAAGCTCGAGAAAAATGCAGTGAGATTAAGAGCTGATTAGATTTTGGTGCATATCGACCCAAAATTAAGGGAGGTGGAGGGAGGGTTAAAAATTAAAAATCTAGGCCGTTTGAGCAAACTCAATCAAATGTTGTATACATAATCAGTGGGACCCCAGAAGTCTAAAAATGCACAAACTAACCGCCCAAAATGGGGGTGGGTGTGTAGGGTCAAAAAATTAAAATATAGGCTCTTGTACTAAACTCAACCAAATTTTGTATACATAATCAGTGGGACACCAGAACAAGGGCGGACCCAGGGGGGGTGGAGGCGACCGCCCCCCCCCCCCATAGAGGCTCGTGCCTGGCAAAAAAATTTGTAAAAAAACAAAAAAAAACATTTTTTTTTTTTAAATTTAAAAATTTAAAATCGTCTGTGACCTCTACCCCCCCCCCCCCCCGCTTGGACAATTCGATCGCGACACACTTTCGAGATAAAAAGTATATCTCATATACATCGGGCACCTATATACATTCTCCCCTCCCCCCCCATAAAAATTCCTGGATCCGCCCTTGCACCAGAAGTCTAAAAATGCAAAAACTAATCGTTCAAAATGGGGTGTAGGGTCAAAAAATGATAATCTTGGCCATTTACCAAACTCAACCAAATTTTGTATACATAATCAGTGGGACACCAGAAATCTAAAAATGCAAAAACTAATCGCTCAAAATGGGGTGGGGGTGTAGGGTCAAAAAATGAAAATCTTGGCCATTTACCAAACTCAACCAAATTTTGTATACATAATCAGTGGGACCCCAGAAGTCTAAAAATGCAAAAACTAATCGCTCAAAATGGGGTGGGGGTGTAGGGTCAAAAAATCAAAATCTTAGCCATTTACCAAACCCAACCAAATTTTGTATACATAATCAATGGGACACCAGAAATCTAAAAATGCAAAAACTAATCGCTCAAAATGGGGTGGGGGTGTAGGGTCAAAAAATTTCCCTGTTAATGATAACAATTTTAACTTAGGATTTCGAAAAATCAAATAAGATAGTCAAACAAGCTCGAGAAAAATGCATTGAGATTAAGAGCTGATTAGATTTTGGTGCATATCGAGCCAAAATTAAGGGGGAGGGGGGGGGGGAGAAATTAAAATTTAAAATTATAATATTTTCAAACTAAAAAAACAAGAAAAATGAAATATACTATAAAATGAATCTATAAATACGAAAATATTTTTTTTTCTGGCGTAAAATTATAATGGGGGTCAAAAAATAAAAATCTAGGCCATTTGAGCAAACTCAACCAAATTTTGTATACATAATCAGTGGACTACTACAGAAGATTAAAAATGCAAAAACTAACCGCCCAAAATGGGGGGGAGGGTCAAAAAATGAAAATCTAGGCCTTTGCACCAAACTCAATCAGAAGTTTATGGTAAAGTTAAGTGGATGGCCACATCAGAACGTGTCAATTTATTTTAGGTAGAAGAAATATAGCAATTGCGCTCACTCTCATGCGACTGCCGGAAAAGTTCATCATAGTTTATGATCATGGCCCCTAGACCCCAAAACCACCATCCATTCAAAAGTTTATATATATACATATGGGTATGTGTATCGCAATTATGTGGGTGCGCTGCAGGTCGCAACGTTCAACCGATTGCACTAAAATTTGGTGTTGATGTAAACAAGAACTGAATAGTTTTTGGTGACTTCAGCCCCAAGGGGGTGGAAATGGTGGGGTGTTGAAATCTTAAAAAATTCATAACAACGTTAATATGAATGATACCAGTTTGGTTGCAAATGGCTAATATTCTACTACCCAGACAGAAGTGCAGCAATATTACATTGCAATATTAAACCTTGCAGGGAGATTGCAGGAACATTGCAGCAATATTCCTATGACCCCCTCTTTTACATTGCAGCAATATTGTCACTTCAATGTTGACACTGCAATGTTGCTGCAATATTGCCAATATTGTGCAAGGTTCACAATATTGGTGCAATATTCCAGTCTGTCTGGGTAATTAACTCTACTTACTAAGTACAACTTGTGTCTGAAAAGTTTTTGATAGGAGCAGTTTAAAGAGAGGTAGAGCCCCTTCAAAATCTATCCCTTCCTATGGCCTGCCGCAAGGATTTTTTACTTTACCATACAGGGGGTATGGTCAAGTATTGTAATCGTGCATGAAAAAAGTGGTTTTTTTCCTTCTTTTTTTCGAAATATCTAAAAAACGGCTGAAACTAGTTTGATTAAAAAAATTGAGCGAAACAATGGCATTTCGCTCTACAAAAAAGCTCTAATAAGTGAACATCGAAAAAATTATATTTTTCGAGATAATAATTGTTTTGTCAAAATGTCTGTTAGTTAGTCTGTCTAGTTAGTTAGTCTGTGCGTTACCAAATTTTTGTGGACGAGCTTACTCAAAAACTAGTGTGAATATCGAAACCAAATTTCACACGTAGTTTTGGTCCATTGAGATTAAGAGCTGATTAAATTTTGGTGCATATCGACCCAAAATTAAGAGGGGTGAGGGGGGTTAAAAATTAAAAATCTAGGCCATTTGAGCAAACTCAACCAAATTTTGTATACATAATCAGTGGGACCCCAGAAGTCTACAAATGAAAAATCTAACCGCCCAAAATGGAGGGGGAGGGGGTCAAAAAATGAAATTCTTGGCCATTTACCAAACTCAACCAAATTTTGTATACATAATCAGTGGGCCAACAGAAGTCTAAAAAAGTAAAAACTAACCCCCCCCCCCCTACATAATTATAATTAATTTTATTAAATATAAGTGAGGGTCCAGGTGGTATGGTAAAGTCAAGTGGATGGCCACATCAGCTTATTTTAGTGTGCCGTCAACCAAATCATGTTGAGTAAGACATAATTAGAGAAAAGATAAATAATTTTAATGTTAAAAGGGTTAGAAATATACCAATAAATGCTTTTCGAGTTGATCAAACAATGTAGTTAAGACTGCATGGGCTTGTAATTGATTATCCAGTGTATCCATTACAAGTCCAAATCCGAGAGATGCTGTCCCATGCCAGGCGATAAAAATCTCAGAGGATAATTCCGGGTTTCTTCGAAGGGTGAAAATGCCTTTGTAAGCGGTGTCTGGTCCTGGAGGAATCAGACTGTGGCTCCGTTTCATCTCCGAATGCATCTGCACTTGCCTGGAAATCGTTTTCAGAAGATATTTCTTATCAGAACAGGATTCAATGATTCTCGATTCTTTCTCGGAGCCATCCTTGACGGTGTACGAATTATAAAAACGATAATATAAAATGGTACTCTCTTTAGGTCCTAGCGTTTGAATGAAGAAGGCGTAAACCATAGCTGGGCTGAGTTGGAATCTCAATTACAAGCACACAATTATTACTTAAATGATTATGTCTTAACAAGTGGAAATGAAATGTTATTTACTCAGCTGATTGTCAAATAGATAATGCGAAAATATTTTCTGAATCAAATCTCGCTAGATGGCATTCTATTACGAAAATTCTGTGCCAAATTCAAAAATCCTTAGGAAGAGGTAGATTTCGAAGGGGCTCTACCGAGGGGTGATCCGCGATTGGATGTAGGTGTACACCCAGGGGCGGATTTAAGAGACCCAGGGCCCCTAGGCACTTGACATTTGCCCCCCCCCCCACCATCTCGAAGCTATTTTGGAAATTTAGCAAATTAAATGCACTAGTACAGAACATTTTTTTTTTTTTTTTATTCAAGAACATTGGGAGGAGCGAAAACGAAATTAAATCAAGAATTGCCCAAGCAAAAATGGGGTTTAATTCAAAACAAAAACTACTATGCTCCTCCTCAATCAGCTTAGAAAACAGGAAGTTGCTATTGAAGACATATGTATGGAGCATAGCCATGTACGGGTGTGAAACCTGGACAATTAGAAAAGCGGAGAGAAAGAGATTAGAGGCTTTCGAAATGTGGTGCTACAGAAGAATGATGAATATCAAATGGATGGATAAAATTACAAATGAAGAAGTTCTTGGAAGAATCGGAGAAAGAAGAACCTTGTGGAAGAGTCTGAAGAAGAGAAGAGGTCAGATGATGGGGCACACACTGAGACATGGGGGACTGCTTAGGGATATCTTGGAGGGGAGGTGGGAAAGAAAAGGGGAAGGGAAGACCCAGATTAGAATATTTCAACCAAATAATTGGGGATATGGGATGCCAGACATTTAGAGAGTCAAACAGCTGGCGGGGGACAGAGTCGAGTGGAGACGGATTGTTGCATCAAACCAGTCTTAGGACTGTATACTCAATGATGATGATGATGATGAAGAACATTGTATTTGTAGGGGCATCTAGCCTTTTTAATTTAATTACAAAGAAAATAAACAATATGATACAAACAGATGAAGTAAGAGAAAAAAACTTAAAAAGGGAAACAACAATTATATGGAACAAAAACAATAAATATACAGAATATAGAGAAAAGAATAAAACTAAAAAATGACAATATATATATATATATATATATATATATAGACAAAGAAGAGAGGAAAAAAGAAATTTTTAATCGACTTTAATGAGTTTAATAAACATCAGAATAATACAGTCTATGTTACTATATAGTTATACTATAAAATTTATACAATCTTACGGCGAACTTTCTTCTGTGCAAAAGAACGAATGACGTCTTCATAGTCAATTGACTGCATTATTTCTGACTCTATATACATTACAGAGAGTGAATTGAGCCTGTTCTCTCCTATGTTAGATCTTAAGTAATTATTTGCTCTCTTTAGCGCTGAAAACGACCGTTCTGCTGAGCCGTTTGACGCTTGTCTACACAACAGCATTCGGTACGCAATTCCTAAGATTGGATAAATGTGCTTATGTAAATGGAGCAGCAATCCAACGTAAAAACTCTTAGTAATTTTAATGAGAATGTTAAGCGATATTTGTTTAGCCAGAAATTGTGATTGCATACTTGTATGATATTTGTAATGCCTGTTGTAGATCTCTTGTGATCTTTTTAGGTTGAAAAAAAAGACTCCGCAACCGGGGCCCCCAGGCCGGCTGGGCCCCTAGGCCCGGGCCTTGTGGGCCTAGGCAGAAATCCAGCACTGTGTACAACTCTTCGGAAGTATTTTGGAAATATTTGGAAGTACTTGGGGATATACAACACTTAACACAGCGAAGCACTAAATGATTCTTAGAATTAAAATCATGCCTATTTATGCTTAAACACATCTGGTGTTTATTAAACAACTCTCTTGTTTCATTAATGGTTTCCGTTCTCATGCATAAATGCAAAACAATTGTTTTGGTGATTATCTCATCACATCTGGTTTTCTTATGTAACCCCTTTCTGTAAATATGACACCCGCACCAAACACCCGATGATTTTCCCACAAATGACACCCTATTTTTTCTCCCATAACCTCGTTGGCTATTATGTCCGTCAGCCAGCAGAATATTTAATCCGCCTAACTGATGAGCGAACTAAAGAAGCAAACTTGGCTCAACAGGCTCGAATTCAGCTGATAGACAAACAGAACAAGTTAATACAACACTTAACACAGCGAAGCACTGCAGAAAACAAAAATAACCACAAAGCAGCAATTACTATTAAAGTCGAGGTTGACGGAATATCATCCTCGACCTTTAATACTAATTCTGGAGTTCCTCAGGGCTCAGTCATCTCTCCCACTCTCTTTATTATCTATATTTCTTATTTATTTTATTTTATTTATTAAGTATACTTTTTATACAATAAATCAACAATTTAATGCAAAACTAAAATACTAGACTTATAGTCTTAATTATTTTTATGGAGAAAAGTTTGCGGAATCTATAGCATAATGTAATGCATTTATTTTTATTATAATTATATTATTTCATTTAAATTGAGTAGGTAACAATTATTTTTATAGTTAAATTTAAACAGAACAAAAGTCACATTAATAGATAGTTAAATAGTACGATAGATGCTACATACATTGAAGCTAATATAAAGCATGTAATAATATAATACACCCTATTAGAGATTTTGAACCGCTAGCGCGAGCAATACCTTTTGATATCCCTCACACCACATGAAAGAAGTCCACCGCGAGGAGTCTATCTCTCATGCACTCACTCTCATTCAGCCCTCGTATTTCTTGAATAATTAGTATTACAAATGGGGATAAAAAAGGTTTCCGACAATGCGACTGTAATATTGAGGCACTTCTGAAATTAATATATTGGAGAATTTCACAACAATCAATCAGACCATTCAACAGTTTGCGAAGGAATATCAAGTCATTTTGTAGTCTACGGGATGACAAACTTTGGATATTTAGTTCGGTTCTAAGAGTCTAGAAGAGGGATAGTTATATGGGGTAAGAGAGTTATTAGTTGATGAGAATTTATATGATATAATTTTTTAAAAATTTATTTTATGCACTTTTTCAATTTGGTCAATTTGATGTTGGACATGCGGTGACCAAATTAAACTCGCGGTATTCCAGCTTGCTTCTTACTAGGGAGTTAAATAGTATTTTTAGGCAGTTGGAATTTTGTGAAATTTTTTGTATTTCTATATATAAATCCCAGAAGTTTAAAAAAGACTGACCACAAATATTTTCTATATGAAGACAAAAAGAGAGGAGAAGACTCGAGCGGCAGCTCCTAAATCGCATATGTGATCAACCTGAGAAAGAAAGCTACCGCCTATTGAATATGATAGTATAGGTCGAATTTTATGTCTGTGGAAAGATACAACATAGCACTCATCAATGCTTAAGCTCCATGCCATGACTTCTCACACCATTCATATAGTCTATTAAGATAATTGATTGTAGACAAGTAGTATATCAATATTATTGCTTATTCTTTTATATATTTTTAGATCATCCGCAAATAGAAGAATTTCAACATCAGTAAACGCTGAAAATGTATCGTTGATATATAGTAGAAATAAGAGAGAGGCCCCAAATGAGAGCCCCGGGGGACTCCTGAAGGACATCAATCGCTTCAGAGGTGGAGTCATTAATTTGACGGTTTTGCTTTCGATCCGATCAATAGGTTTTAAACCAATTCCTTCAATTCTACCTGTCGCTCCATATTTTTCTATTTTGTGAAGTAATAAGTTGATAGTAACTCGGTCGAATAGCTTTACTAAAATCAGTATAGATGATAACGACACGGGATTGTTACTGTGTAAGAGCACTGCGTAAATAATTGTTCTAATAAAAGAAGGTTTGTTACGTTGTTGATTTGCCAGTAACAATCTATAGTGCTTGAGGGATAATATACTTAGTTATTGTCGAATAACGTTTATCACGGATTGCACTTCTCAAATAATTTTGGAATAGTTGATTGAATACATATAGGTCGGTAGTTAGTTATTAGGGAGGTGTTTTCCCTTTTTTAAAATTGGTCTTAAGTAGCCGATCTTCCAGCAAGCGGGAAAAGATTCCTGAAGTTAGAGATAGGTCAAATAGATTTAATAGAGGTGTACATATTGATGGGCAGTTCTTGTGATAATGGGAGGAATATTATCAGGTCCGATCTTATGTGAATATCAAGAGTTTTTTGAGTTTTGGAGTGATATCGTCTAATGATATTTAGGGAGGGGATGGAGAGGTTAGTTGGAATATGGATTTGATAAGGGTATAGATTTTAAGGAGTAAGATTGGGAAAAGTAATCTGCAACAATGCAGTAATTTCTGCATCTGCTGAGTTAGCGACACTGTCATTGAGATACATTTGCTGGGGGATAGAAGGTTTGATTTTAGAGCATTGATATAAGACCAAAATGCTTTACATTATTTCATACCAGAATTCTCAATATTTCTAATATAACTGGAGTAGCACTCATTGCACAATTTTTACATTAGGCCCCCCCCCCCCCCCCCCCCCCCCCCCCCCCCCTCTCAACATGGAAAATTTTGGTAAATACT
>JALMQS010000030.1:32320478-32421487 GCA_024734495.1 Forficula auricularia | reverse complement strand
CGTATGTTGCGTATTTTCACTTCACGCTAATTAATAATATTCAATGTAAATATTATGAATAATAATAATAAACATTCACTAGGTACCTTACGTTAAATATTTAAAAATTTGCAATCCCAAATCTCATAAGAAATTACATTTAAAATAAATTGACACGTTCTGATGTTGGAGCCAGAAAAAAAAATATTTTCGTTATTTTAGGTTCATTTTATAGTATATTTAATTTTTCTTGTTTTTCTTCTAATTTTTAGTTTGAAAATATTATAATTTTAAATTTTAACCCCCCCCTCCCCCCCTTAATTTTGGATTGATATGCACCAAAATCTAATCAGTTCTTAATCTCAATGCACCAAAACTACATGTGAAATTGGTTTTGATATTCACACTAGTTTTTGAGATAGCTCGTCCACAAAAATTTGGTAACGCACAGACTAACAGAATAACAGACATGTTGACAAAGTAATTAATATCTCGAAAAATATAATTTTTTCGATGTTCACATATTAGGGCTTTTTTATAGACCAAAATGCCATGGTTTTGCCCAATTTTTTAATCAAAATAGTTTTAGCCGTTTTTGAGATATTTTTAAAAAACGAAGCAAAAAAAAACACTTTGTTCATGCACGATTACAATACCTGACCATACCCTGTAAAACAAGCAGCAAAATAGAACACATGTGCATCCCCAACCTTAATCAACCTATTTAACTTGTTATATTTAATTTTTCGTTTAATATTGTTGTAGGTAACTCACCAGGTACCATGGACAAGGTATTTCCCCCTCTGGCAATTCGTTTGAATCGCATTTCCTCGTCCTTGTGCTCTTCTTGATGGAGCACTTGAGCCTTTTCCTCATCCTCCTCATCGTCATCGTCATCCTCCATTTCATCGTTCATAGTTTCTTCCTCTTCATCATCGTCATACTCGTCGTCATCATCATCATCGTCATCGTCATCGTCATCATCACTGTCGTCCCCGAGCTCCTCTTCATCATTTGCGTCCACTAGAACAATCCAGAAATGCATTAATTTATTAATTAGCTTGCAAGGGCTTTTATAGTCAACTCCACTTTAATTTTACAACTACAATATTAATAGGAACTCTATTTCAAGAGGTCCGTCGATGGTTCTTAAGCACACCCATAAATTAATTATGAACATAGTGCAATTGATAGTAGAACTAAAATATATTATGGTTGATATCTTTAAAAATATTTCATCAAGGTAAATTATTCACCGTAGAAATTGCTACTTAAAATACGGGTGCATACAAAGATCTTCCACATTTTGAAAGGTATAAAAAATGAAAAAATTTAACTAGAAAAAAGCTGAATATATTTTTGAAAAGCACATAAAATAATTTTTTTGAATGTGTTTTAAACATTTTATCAGACGAAAAAAAGGGGGGGGGGGGTCAAAATGAAAATTCTAGCCCTTTCGATCAAACTCAACCAAATTTTGTATACATATTCTCTGGACCCCAGAAGGATAGAAATGCAAAAACTAAGCCACCCAAAATGGGGAAAGGTTCGAAAATGAAAATTCTAGCCCTTTCGACCAAACTATGTATACAAAATTTGGTTAGTTTTTGCATTTATAGCCTTCTGCGGGTCCACAGAATATGTGTATACAAAATTTGGTTGAGTTTGTTCAAAAGGGCAAGAATTTTCATTTTTGACCCCCTCCCCCATTTTATGTGGTCAGTTTTTGAATTTTTAGCCTTTTTTGGGCACTACAGAATATGTATACAAAATTTGGTTGAGTTTGGTCGAAAGGGCTAGAATTTTTCATTTTTGACCCCCCCCTCCTCTTTTTGTCTGATAATGTTTAAAATACATTAAAAAAAAATATTTTATGTTCTTTTCAAAAATATATTCAGTTTTTCTAGTTAAATTTTTTTTATACCTCTTCAAAATGTGGAGATCTTTATACCCCACCCTGTACTTTTTTAAAATCTGAAGACGGTTCAAGAGCCGCACAGAGATTGATTGAAGAGCCGCATGCGCCTCGCGAGCCACGCTATGGCCACCTCTGTACTAGACACTTTGAAACAAACTCAACCAACATCACTAAATGCGTTTTAACTAGTAAAACCCCAAATTTAGGGAACGCGGTGTTGGTTTATAGTGAAACATTGTTAAAATTAAATTAGGTTGGAGTTGGTGGTGATTCACAAGGAGAAAAAAATTAAAATACAAAGATTTTTTTTAGTTTCCTCTATATATTTCGAGCTCTTAGCTCGTCGTCAGGAGAACATTGACTGATATACTGTATATAGAGTAAACTAAAAAATTCTTTCTATTTTAATTTTTCTCCTGTGAAACACCACCAACTCAACCTAATTTAATTTTAGTAATAACCCGTTCTTACTAAAAACGGGTTTTTACAGCAACACATATACATATAAGGAATTTATAAACAGGAGAATACCGAAATATTTTAAAATGCACTTAACTTATAATGCTGATTTCAGAAAATATACATTATAAATGTAACTTTTAAATTCTACATTCCTAGTGATATGGACAATGGTTTCAAAAAACAAATTTTATTGAACGTTTTGTTGTTTAAGTACAACTTCCTTAGAAATTTAGATTTAAAATTTTTTTAGTTTAATGATAATATATTATTTAATAAATTTAAGAGGACCTTCAGATATCTTCAAATAGAACCAATAATTTTCTTTTTCTCTTTTAAATGTTTCTCTGTCCTTTAATCTGACAAGTTTTTTCCTCAGTTTATAGATAATAATAAACTTTTTCATGAAACTCGGGTACAATTTGAATAACTTCATCAAAGCTTATTCCCTCTATTTTTTAGTTCATCATCCCAATTTTTAGTAGTTAACATAATCCTAATTTGTATCCACCTGTATAGCTTCAACAGAAACTAAATAATGAAAATGATCATCTCTGTCAGAGATTCATATTTCAATACTGGAATAGATAGAATCAATCAATACCAGAATATTAATTTGCTTGTTTATCATTTATCAGATTATCCCGTTCATTGATGCTGGTGATAATTTCCTTCTCATCAGTCATTTATAAACCTGCAGGATGGGGCTCAGGATTTGATTCTATAGAGGGAGAGTTTATATATAAAATTTTAACCTTCAAATATTAAATGATTTGTAAGCCCGGACAAAAATACATCTTGAAATCTGCATCATTAGCTATATACCATATAGACTCAATAAACTATTAAATTTTCCAAAGCAGTGATTAATGGAAAAAAAAGACCTTAAAAAGATGGCTATAAAGTTTTTTATGATAACCAACAATGGAAGAAGAAGCATTTACCATATAAGTCAGATTTTCGCTAAAATTATTTATTATCAGTGACGCAAACTTCTTTTTCAAAAAATAAATAAAATATAAATAATTAAAATAAATAATTGTTTGCGTGCCGCCACTGGCGTTCAGAGAAGCAGTTCATGTTTTTGTTTATTGTTGAGTTTTTATATTTTCTCTTTTAGCAACGAGAATGATAACTTCCAATCGTTCTAGGCTTTTTTCTTTCCTTTCTTTTATTCTTCTGACCTGGCACTTCTTGGATTTGGCGAACTTGTGCGTGTGTCGAAGCAAAAGAAGACGAGATTGCTATCGGGGAATTGTTGATCGAGTTCGACGGGTGAGTAGTATTCAATATTAAAAATTTATTATATTCATACAGTCCATTCTCATTCCCATTCACAGGTCGAAAACATCGAAGGACCAAATGTTTTCGACTATAGAATGGACTGTATGAATATAATACATTTTTACTATTGAATACTACTCACCCATCGAAACTGATTACAATTCCTCGATAGCACTCTCTCGTCTTTTGCTTCGATACCTCGCAAGTTCGCCAAATTCAAGAATTACCAGGTCAGAAGAAAGAAAGAAGAAAAGAAGGAAAGAAAGAAAGAAAAGAAAGAAAGAAAGAACAAAAGAAGGAAGAAGAAAGGCCTAGAACGATTGGAAGTGATCAATCCCGTTGCTAAGAAAAAAATATAAAAAACTCAACAATAAAAAAAACACACAAACGGCGTCTCTAAACGCCCAGTGTAGGTAGTGACAAATTTAAAAATAAAAATAAATAGTATCGTAAATGGCTTATGGCTACCATGGCCGAAAAGCCAAAAAAATAAAAAATAAAAAATAAAACGCCCAGTGGCGGCGCGAACAAATAAAAATAATAAAAAAACAAAATTCAAAAATTGGTCGAATTTTACTTTTTTATTTCAGAAATTAAAACACAATATAATGAAATGTATTTTTATAAATTTCTAATTAAAATTTGATCTGATTCATTTATTTATTTGTTATCAAAATTAAACCCAATTTAGGAGAAATCTATAGAGTAATATAGAGTGGAAGGCTACCGTATCTAGCGACTGCATTTAGCAAACTCTTAGTTCTTAAAGATTATAGAACATTCAAAGTCTTTGTCATAGATAAAAGATACATATCCCTTTATGTTATATATATACTAGTATACGCTAAAATACATTGGCTCCTTTTGGAGCCTTCCACTCTATATTACTCTATGGAGAAATCGAATAATGTCTGCAAAAACAAAAAACATTGCTTAACGACCTATGTAAAACTTCCTGAAAGCTTTCTCAGTCTATATATTCTTGAAGATGCGATAACAGCCCGAAATATATTGAGGTTTATAAAAACTTTTTTTAAATCTTTCATTTTTGTGAAACTCTACAAAAACTCCCCTTAATTATAAACTTTCCCAAAGCATTCGAGCTCGAGCTTATCAATCTCTAAAAATTATCAGAAATAGTTCGATCTTTGTTAAAATATTTTTATTTATTTGAGACGGATTTGCCTTCGACCTCATTATATAAAAATTTGCGTGAAAGTTGTGTTATAAAAATACTTTTTTTGACCATAGTAACACCCAACTGACTTTTTGAATGTTATAAAAGAATAAAATATTTTCTTTGTTTGCGTAGAATAAAATTTTTTCCGGATCTTACTTAGTACTGTTTGGCGGATAAGCTCGCTCATATAGTTTGTTTAGCACCGACTTCAAAAAGTGATTTCATGTAACAATTTCATCGTTTAGTTGTAACCTAAATAAATAATTATTTCATACCTTTTAGTGCATTTTATTTTATTTTTGAGTTCTTATTATTTTATTTGTTGCATTTATTGTTTTGAAGACGGTTTTATTTTCTCTTTTTAGTGATATTATTAATAGTGACTTATTATATTACCGCATCTCGTAAGAGAAAGCGTTTAAGCAATGAATCAGAAAATGATAATAAAATTCAATTCATAAATATAGAAATTCTCTCGAAATGTTTCGGGGTTTTAAATGAATGTTTAGATTTTTTAGAAAAGATTTTATTTATTTTTTATTAATGATATTGATGTGAGAAGGAAATACACCAGAAGGTCCATCCCCTAAAGGCCTGTATGGGCTGGCCCCTCCACCGTGAAAAGAACAGAGTAGAAGGAAAGAAGCCGGGATCACGAGCCAAATCTCAGAAAGTTAGATACAATCCAATATCCAATTTACTAAGATTTTAGGGGCTTCGAGCAGTGGTAAATTCTCCGATCGATAAATTAGGTTTTTAAATTTATCGCCCACTTAATTTTATTTCCAGACCCTATACTTACAGAAATAAACTGCAACAGATCGTTGTTAAAATTCAATCTCATTGAATACTTCACTCGTGACCTTAATTGAGTCCATGGGTTCCGTAGTCTTTACCTGAGGACCCTTTGAAGTCGCGCTTGCCGCGAGACCCATTACAATACTTTCTCCCATGCTTCGCATTGGATAAAGTTAAAAATGTCTGGGTATAGCCGGGAATCGAACCCGAGACCTCCGGGTTGCCAGCCAGACATGCTAATCATTACACCATAGAAGCCGACTTATTATATTAATTTCGATTATTTGCTCATAAGAATTGAAGATATATGTTATTTCGTCATTGATCATAACATCAGAATTTGACCAAATTAATATGGGACCACTCCTAAGGAACCCCTTTCCAATAAAAAAAGAATCATCAAAATCGGTCCACGTGGCAAAAAGTTCTTGCTGAACATACATAAAATAAATAAATAGTTAGCTATCTTGACTATCTTGGAGCTATACGCAGAAAAAATCATTAAAATCGGTTCATAAACAAAGAAGTTATTCCTGAACAAACATAACAAAAACTTTCAATTTAATAACAAAAAAGGTCCATAACCAAAAAAATGGGACCAATCGGAAACCATAGTGAACCCAATGCAAAAAAATCATCAATATCGGTTCACAATTGCCGAAGATATCAGGTAACATAGATACAAACAAAAAAATTCAGTCGAATTGAGAACCTCCTCCTTTTTTGAAGTCTGTTAAAAATTGAAAAATTATTTTCTTCCTAAATTTAACTTTAACTCAAGTTAAAATTAGCTAAGCAAAACCAGTTCGCAGAAATAGTATTTTAAGTCGAACTTGAATTAATTTTTAGGGGTAAAAATACACAAAATTTTTTTGTTATAACTAAATGATGTTAATGTGAAATAATACTTCCTCTTTAGGGCAACAAATCAAAATTTTAATGTTTTTTAAAGAATGATATATTGTTTAAGAATTGTTCAGGAAGTAGCAAGCAGCGAGTGATAAATTTCAGTTGATTTGAATCTTGACTCTGAATGTCGGAAAAAATGAAAGAAATTTAATGGCATGTACATGCTTACGCACCCCCCCCCCCCACCTCGCCCCTTTACCCTCCAAAGTCCCTAAAATGGAACAAAAGTTAATCTTGTAATGTAATCAACAGAAAAGCCAAATTATATAGCTTATGTTTCCCATCAAAATGGAAAATTTGAACCAGAAACAGTCACTTGTAAAAAAAGCTATAAGAGAACATTAAAGCATTTGTTTTAAGAATAAAGAAAAATTAGATATAACCATCAGGACAGGTTGAATAATCGATCGCAGCCTTTACAATTCTACCCTGGTGTTTTTATTAACTAAACCAACCATCCCTTATCCAGTCGGTTCTAGGTAATATTATTAATGAATAAGCTGACGTGTTCTGATGTGGCCATCCACTTGAGTTTACTAAACAACCTGGTCACTAAAATTATTTATAATCATGTAGGGGGGGGGTTAGTTTTTGAATTTTTATACTTCTGGGGTTCCACTGATTATGTATACAAAATTTGGTTGAGTTTGGTAAATGGCCAAGATTTTCATTTTTTGACCACCCCCCAATTTTGGGCGGTTAGTTTTTGCATTTTTAGACTTCTAGGGTCCACTGATTATGTATACAAAATTTGGTTGAGTTTGCTCAAATAACCTAGATTTTTAATTTTTAACCCCTCTCCACCCCCCTTAATTTTTGGTCGATATGCACCAAAATATAATCAGCTCTTAATCTCAATGGACCAAAACTACTTGTGAAATTTGGTTTCGATATTCAAACTAGTTTTTGAGCTAGCTCGTCCACAACAATTTGGTAACGCACAGACTAACGGACATACAACCAGACAGACTAACTAACAAGACATTTTGCCAAAACAATTATTATTTGGAAAAATATAATTTTTTTCGATGTTCACTTTTTAGAGCTTTTTTGTAGAGGGTTTCGCTCAATTTTTTTAATCAAAATAGTTTCAGCCATACCCTGTATGGTAAAGTAAAAAAGTAGAGCGATGTTAATTAAAAAATATTTTAGCCTGTTATTAGTGATCAAATTTTTTATTTAAATAGCTTTATGAATTCGAAAGAAAATTTAACTTGACATAAAATACAAACTTGTATGCCAAATTCCAGCTCATTACCTAACCTCAACCAATTTTACAATTTCTAAGAGGAATTCAATGAGGATGTCTTCTACTTAATGCAAATAAACATACATCCTATATATAAATATATAATTTTATTTGAAATAGACTATAATTTCTAAGGCTTGACCTTTATTATCAGTCTTATAAATATTATATTTATATATATATATATATATATATATATATATATATAAAACTGAATAAACCTTCAAAATTATAGTCTTTAACAAAATATATATATATATTTATTTAATTCTTTGTCATTAACGATATATTTATATACCATATAATTTGCATAAAGCAGGGACATCTAATTGATTTTCTTTTAAAAACCAATATCTCTGCAATTTTTTTATATACCGGGTGAGTTTTTTATATTGAGACAGTTTTATTACTCAAAAACAGTGCATTAAATGGAAAAAAAAGTTTCAAATAAAAGTTTATTTATATCAAGGTGGAAACTAAACTACGGTATTGTTTGTCGACGTAGAACCAGCTTTCATGGGTATTTCAAGGTTAAGTTTTGTTTTTTAAATAGAACTCTATATTAATTGAATGTAATGGAAGGCAGCCCAGAGGTAGTGAGGGAAGAAAAAATTAACACATATCAAATAAGGTGTAATTTATTGGAATCCTTCCTCCTTTCCTTTCAAACCGACGTTTCGGAGGATTTTTCCTCCTTCTTCAGGGTCTATAAACCAATATTACAAAATTATAAAAACGGGGTTGGTCATCATTCATTTCAACAATAAAATAATACACTTATAAATACAATGTATTCCATTACATTCAATTAAAATTTCTACCAGTCCGTCTCTCTCCAGAGAAAATTTCGTTGCAAAAGAACTCTATATTTTTCTAAACGTCTACTTAATCTACCAAAAAAACTGAACAACTTTCATGAGAACTATTTTTTTATACGACATCAAATAAATAAAATACATGAATCAATTAGATCTTAATAATTATTTTTAACAATTATTTAACTCAATTATCAAATAATAATGATTCAATAATTAATTATTAAATAAATAATTATTAAATCGAAAAGTCACAACAATGAAAATAAGTGTTTTTAATGACATGAAAACTTCGTTATACTCAGATTTAAGAGATTATTTTCTACTTAATAGAACTACTTAAAATTCTTGAGTTTAAAAAAGTTTATTTCTCGTGTCAATCCAGTAGATAGTTGTATTGTATTACTATAATAAAAATGGAGCATTTTTTGTTGAATACAGAATTGAAACAGTCTTAATTTATGGTGAATGTGGAAGAAGTGTTATAGGGCTGCCATTGAAATGGATGCCGAGCGTTTTCCTGTTAGGAATGCACCCTCCCAAGCTTCATTTCACCGTGATGTAATTCTGTTAAAAAAGAACAAGAAATGTAAAGGCTACGAAGAAACTAAAACAGACCAAAATAACGAAATTGGAGCTGGAATTCACCCAGAAGATTTGCGATACACTCTGGAATGTCTCAGAACAGTGTCGTAAAATAATTATTAAGCTATTAATTATTATTAAATTATTTATTTTATAATTAAATATTTGATCATTATTATTTGATAATACAGTTAAATAATTGTTAAAAATAATTATTAGAATTTTTTTGAGATCTAATTGATTTAATATTTTTTTTATTTGATGTCGTATAAAAAAATAGTTGTAATAAAGGTTGTTCAGTTTTTTTGTAGATTCAGAATATGTACACAAATATATAGGTTTCTATTTAAAAAACCGAACTTGACCTCGAAATACCCCTGAAAGCTTGTTCTAGGTCGACAAACAATAGCGTAGTTTAGTTTCCCCTACGATATAAATAAACTTTTATTTGAAACTTTTTTTTTCATATAATGCACTGTTTTTGAGTTATAAGACTCAAGATAAAAAACTCACCTGGTATAATATTTTCTTACATTTTTTCTCCTTAAGTTATTAAAGTCAGAAAGCCTAAAATTTAATCAACCCCTTGGAAATGTAAGTATTTTGGAATTAGAAAGAACTTTACATGACGTTTTCGAGTTATCGTTATAGTGACACACTTGAAAAAATTGGAAATTGTTTTTCTTCACATTTCAAAATGCCCTTACAAAAATAAGCATAAAAAATAATATTTAAGAGTATTTCTAGTAATTTCTAAAATGTCTTTTCACTTAAAAAGTATACACAATTCCGCGACATTTCAGCCCCCGACAAAATATACTTCAGACAAAATATCTCTTGACAAAATAACCCTTCCCCTCGTGAATCTTATGAGTAATGCAAATCGACTCCGGTTCGGTTAATATATTTATATTCAGTTCGGCTCGGTTGGGTTCTTATAGCCTCCTTTTCGGGCTGGCATTTAGACGGCAACTGAACCGTCTAAAAACCAGCTCGAAAAGGAGCTATACGAGCCCAACCGAGCCGAACTGAATATATATTAGCCGAATCTCCGAATGTTTAGTCCGGGCGGGGTGTATTTCGGTCTCCCATTTTTTTTTTCTAATCAAGCACACATTGAAAACCGAACCAGTCAATCGTCGGGCGGGGTGTGTTTGGGGCTCCCAAATAGTTTGTCAGGGATTTTTTGTCGGGGGATGTTTTGTCGGGGATATTTTTTCGGGGGCTGAAATATCGCGGTACCGTATACAGTATTAATAAATCAACAATAGCTCAACTATTCTTCATTTTGAGTTTTAATTATAGTTTAAGAAAATACGAATAATATTGATAGATAATACACCTAAATTGAATTAAATTTATCCCAGTTGAAAGTAATTCATTATAAATAATTGACAATCTACTATCGCTGTATTGATCACACTGTCTCATTCTACTCCCTTATTCCAGTCACCTACTCATTAGAGATCTCTGAAACGCTCTAGGAGCGGATATTGCAGTCTTTTATAGATCGGCTAAGCCTTTTAAGAAACCTCATGAGAATTTCATTTCAGATGTCTCGAAAAACCCGTTTTTTTAAATTTTTTTTAATTTTTAGAAACATCATCTTGATTTTATATTGTAGTCTTATTGTGAATTCAAGGCTAGAAATGCAAAAAAGAGAAATTGATCAGAATAATTTTTTAGTCGCTATGCAGCAAAATTCGCTCCACAAATCAAACATGTGTATTTGTATAGGAAAATTAGTTTTTATTTTTACTTTACCACACAGGGTAGTGTAATCGTGCATGAAAAAAGTGTTGAAGGAGACAATAAAAGAGTGTGTCTTCTGCTGGAATTATAAATTTTATTTATTTATAACGAGACTATTGTCTCCTTCAATATATAAAAATTCTGCTACTCTCGGCAAAAACTTTCAATTTAACATGAAAAAAGTGTTTTTTTCCTTCTTTTTGTCAAAATATCTCAAAAACGGCTTAAACTATTTTGATTAAAAAAATTGAGCAAAACCATAGCATTTCGGTTTACAAAAAAGCCCTAATAAGTGAACATCGAAAAAATTATGTTTTTTGAGATAATAATTGTTTTGTCAAAATGTCTGTTAGTTAGTCTGTGCGTAATCAAAATTTTGTGGACGAAAATTAGTGTGAATATCGAAACCAAGTTTCACACGAAGTTTTGGTCCAGTGAGATTAAGAGCTGATTAGATTTCGATGCATATCCACCCAAAATGAAGGGGGTTGAAAACTAAAAATCTAGGCCATTTGAGCAAACTCAACCAAATTTTGTATACATAATCAGTGGGACTCCAGAAGTCTAAAAATGCACAAACTAACCGCCCAAAATAGGGGATGGGTGTGTAGGGTCAAAAAATTAAAATATAGGCTCTTGTACCAAACTAAACCAAATTTTGTATACATAATCAGTGGGACCCCAGGAGTCTAAAAATGGAAAAACTAACCCCCCTACATGATTATAAATAATTTTAGGGGCCAGGTTTTATGGTCAAGTCAAGTGGATGGGCACATTAGAACACGTCAGCTTATTTTTCATAATCTTCATAACTTCAAAAAAAATGAAAAAAATTCCTGAATGTAAAGGAGTATATGGTAGAAGACATTTTCTGACATAGTTTGACGGTGAACACTTAAATAACACCGTAAAAAAATGATTATTTATTAGTTTTATTTCTGTTCTTAAAAATCGGCTTTCCACTTGAGATTCATAATGAAAGTGTTTTTTCATCCCTTTTACTCCTAGGAATTGAAAAAATCACCATTCATTAATTTTGAATTTTACCATTGAAAAAAAAATAGAAAAAAGAGTTTTTTTTTAAATCTCGAAAATCGTTTGAGATAAAGAGCTAAAAATTTAGCTGAATTATTTTAATTTAATGTCAAATCGATCCCCCAAGTGGAAATTGAAAAAGCCACGAGGGCAGTACATTGGAGGGGATAAGAGAAACGACCGCAGCGTTGTAGGCGGTTGAATTTGGCAAATTTGCCTCTGCATTTTCCTCTAATAACATTGAATACAGACGAAAAATGGGTTTTTCGAATTGTTGTGTAGTGAATTGTAAAAATACAAAGAAAAATAGTGATTCTAAATTTTATAGATTTCCAACTGCTAGACATAAATTAATTCAAAGGCAAAAAATAATCTAATTTTAATGATAAAAATACTCAGACTTTGCTACTTATATTTATTCCTGTAAAACAACGTTTTGAACAATTTGGTTTTTTATTCGCTATATTATAATTTAGTTCATTTTCTTTTCTAATTACTCCACATAACTCTTTTAAGGTAGTTCTTTCACAAATGCAAAAATTCAAGAAGTTTTTGAAGTTTGGAATATAAGTCATTAAAAGCATAATACACATACTGTTAAAATTTGAAGACGATTTACCACACCAAACATGAAATAATTGCAATTAAAAATGACAATTTTTACATAGGGTAGATAGGGAAAATGATCATTATTTTATTTTTATTCATTGAAGGACTTTCACCCTCTTGATGAAAAACTAATATTTGTTAGAATAATATTTTCGGAGTAACTTAAAAAATAAAAAAAAAAAAAAAAAAAAATTGAAATGAAGTGGATATCGATGAGGCAGTCCAAAAAAAGAAGAAGATAATTTACACTATCTTTTTATTGAAATTATTTAAATTCAAATTATATAAATTGAAATTATTTACCACGTAGTTTTGATAAAAAACAAAAAAAACCCCTATTTGGTCGATTATTTTTAGTGGAGGGGATATAAGCCCAATGGCTTGGAAACGACAGGCAAGTATGTGTGTATCTATATAGAGATCTCGTAGTGTGAGTGGACAGTTACGTTAAAAAAAATACCCTAAAATTTTAGTTCCGTTCGTATTTATAGAGTGGTTACGAGGCTAAAACTTTTTGTGTGGATTTTCGCGAAAGAACCTCCTTAAATAATTATTAAAATAAAATTCTTCACACTTTAACACTACTTCTTCTAAATTCAGAAATTCAAGTTTTTATTTACTTTGTGTAAGCCACCATACATAACCTCAAATATACCTCGAACGATGAAAATATAATAATATTGATAGTTTCTTACGTATATATTTTTTTTCTATTCAATCCCGGTAATCAATAATTCTCATCACATGTCAAATAAAGTTCACAAAGTAGCTTAAATAATTTCTTCACTAGTTTATAACATTTATCATATACAAATAGTCCGAGCTAAATGAGGCAAAAGTACCTATTTAGAACCACCAGACGGCGATACCAGTCATGCACCCAGACAATACTCTTTTCATTGAAAATGTGAATTTATCATAATTGTAATTTAAATAAAAGACTTGCTACATCTTGAATGGATGTAATAGAGTTTAAGATGGAAAATCTAATAATCTATGATGTATATAGAATCTCCCAAATATCATAGGAAATCATTTTAGCCCAAAAGGAAGGCAGCAACTTTGAACGACGCCAACGCCTGCCTAATGATATTCGCTACTCAGAGAGGGAATATTGGTTGCATATAGGCAGGCGGCGCTCAACCAAATATGCGTCTCATTTTAATTAATTCTTGATTCTGACTTTCTTATCAGTATGATACCCCTCAATTTACTAAATTGACTTTTTATTTGATACTAAGATAAGTCACTTGTATAATAAAATTCAACTATTTCAATTGAAAAGTTTTTGTTTTGCCGAGAGTAGCAGAGTTGTTGATTCACAAAGAGAAACAATGAGGTTGTCCTCTGCTTGATGCAAATAAACATACACACATAAAGTATATCGGGATTATATATCTGTAAGTTTCGAAACACCCACACATGAAGACGAGTGGGAGGGGAAGACAAGGACAAGCGAGGCCATAATAGATTGACACGTCAAGCAATAGAGAGACTGTTTAAAACGCTCAAGTCAAATACAATTGTTAATACACAATTTAATTATTATATATTATATAAAATCACTTATAGATAAATATCATTGTTAAAACTAAGTAAAGGACCTGAAATTTCGAGTTTCACATTTCAGGTAATTAATATAAAACTTATTGTAAATAACTGTATATATTAATAAACAATTCACATTTCAGTGGAACACGATTTTTATCTACCTCGCACCCATCCCACTTATAACTCGAAATTTCAGGTCCTTTACTTAGTTTTAACAATGATATTTATCTATAAGTGATTTTATATAATATATAATAATTAAACTGTGTATTAACAATTGTATTTGACTTGAGCGTTTTAAACAGTCTCTCTATTGCTTGACGTGTCAATCTATTATGGCGCTCGCTTGTCCTTGTCTTTCCCTCCCACTCGTCTTCATGTGTGGGTGTTTCGAACTTACATATCTATATATATATATTATTTATTTTTTTGAGACTATATTTTCGAAGACTTGGTCTACATTATCAGCTTTTTAAATTATAAATATGATTTTTCATGGGGTCAATACCGTGGGAGCCAGTTAACTGGGAGCTAAGCAAAGATCAAAAATTTTCACTATCCATACGGTATTGACCCCATGAAAAATAATATTTATAATTAAAAAAGACTGATGATGAAGACCAAGTCTTCGAAACTATAGTCTCAAACAAATAAATAATATATATATATGTACAGATATATAACAATCAATGAAATTATTTTGATTAAATAAATTGAACGAAACCATGGCATTTTGCTCTACAAAAAAGCTCTAATAAGTGAACATGGAAAAATTATATTTTTCGAGATAATAATTGTTTTGTCAAAATGTCTGTTAGTCTGTTAGTCTGTGCGTTAACAAATTTTTGTGGACGAGCTAGCTCGAATATCGAAACCAAATTTCACACGTAGTTTTGGTCCATTGAGATTAAGAGCTGATTAGATTTTGGTGCATATCGACCCAAAATTAATGGGGGTGGAGAGGGAATTAATAATAATAAATCTAGGCCGTTTGAGCAAACTCAACCAAATTTTGTATACATAATCAGTGGGACACCCAGAAGTTTAAAAATTATAAAACTAACCGCCCAAAATGGGGAGGGGGGTGGTAAAAAAATGAACATCTTGGCCCTTGTACCAAACTCAACCAAATTTTTACATAATCAGTGGGACCCCAGAAGTTAAAAAATGCAAAAACTAACCCTCCCCTACATGATTATAAATTATTTTAGGGGCCAGGTTGTATGTTAAAGTCAAGTGGATGGCTACATCAGAACACGTTAGCTTATTAAGACTAATTATGAAATGGGCAAAATAATAAACCACCTTCCTCTCTTGAATTTTTAAATATCTCTCTGCCTATTTATAATAAGCCTCTGGTTCTGATCTCAGAAAATTATTTCACTCTTGAAAATTCCTTGAATATTTGATACATGCCTCTAGAGAATAAGAATGGCGAGTAGCAAAGAGAGTAGCCCCATGGTCCCCATTAGACCCCGGCCCCAAGTTCTGCACTAATGCACAGGGGTACAATGGGCTTAGAGAGTTTTAATCCCCCTCTCACATATCTATTGGACCTTTTTTAGAAACTCTTTTAAATGAACTGTCACATACTTTTTGCTTTACTAATGATTTTTTTTAGGGTTCCGTTTAAAAAATAAAACAGGACTCTATTAGTTTCTCTAGAATGTCTGCCTGTCAGAGTATTGTAGCTCGTATGCTAAATAAGATAAAAATTTTAAATTTATAAACAACTAGCTGCTCCAGGTGTACCTTAGGCACGCCTTCTGCACCTAGGCCCTCGGGGCGAGCTTGGCCTGGCGGGCAGCGTCTCGAGAGGGCCAAAAGTTTTTTTCAATATTTATTTAACGGATTGGCTAAGCACGATCGCTATCTGACCAATCAGAATCGTTCTAATAATTTAACCTTTGCCCTTGGCTATGGACTGACCAATCAGATCGTTTGGATCATACAAACATATATACATACTTTTCCATTTTTTATATATATAAATATCTATTTGTTATCCCTAAAATCAAAAAGTATATTAAAATTTAAAAAAAGAGTTCAAAAATGCAAAAAGAAAATTTTTTATTGAGATTTTAATGCGAAGTCATAATATAGGCATAAATAAACAATTTATATTTATTTTTATTATTAAATACTACGGAATATCTAGCGACCCGAGTCTTGGAAAATTTTCACTTTTTTTTCTTAATTAATACATGTGCGGAGGGCGATTCTTTCATTAGAATCCGATCGAGGAAAATAACTAAAATGGGTGTGGATAGAATGATCTAACTTCTTCCTTTATAGAGAAGGAAATGCCAGGATGGATAATACAAGTCAAGACCTGTTCAGACTATTAACGATTCAATTTTTAATTTTTATTATTCTAGGAATGGCCTTTTGCTCTTGGATCAAAATTATACTCGTTATAGAGATAGCAAATATTTAATTGAACTTCAATAAAATTCAGACAATAATGTGAAAAAATACTTGTTCAAACTGGCTAGCGTACTGGGTCGTGAAAAAGTTTTACTTTTTCTTCATTTTTATCATTCAATAGAAAAATTAAATTCATAAATAGAAATCATCTTAGAAAGAAACGTTGGCATTAAAATATAAATTATTTGCATAAATAATATAGTCCTTATTTCTCTATAACAACTTTAATAATTTAATCGATGGACATAACTTTAATGCATATGTAATTTTTTTGTTCTTTTTTGTCGTTTTTACATTTTTACTTGAAACTATATATATATAAAATCTATGTAAGCTCATATATATTTTCAAAAATATGATAAAAACTCTTAGGGCCGGTTGTATATCGCAAAGTAAATGCTTTTTACCACTAACCAAGGGTAGATGGTAAATGGAGGGGCTGGGATGGTACTGAAAGTTCCTGTCATCTGATTGGCCATCCCAGCCCCTCTATTTACTATCTACCCTTGGTTAGTGGTAAAAAGCATTTACTTTGCGACATACACCGGCCCTTAATAATTCAAACTTCTTGATTACTCGAAGTCTCTGATAATTCAAATTTTTCTTGTAGTCTCTTGGATTTCGAATTATCCAGAGTCCACTGTATATTATAATATAAGTGAAAGTTAATAAAACGCAAACGAGATCCCTCATAAATAAAAATAAAAAATTAATTTAAAAGCAGATTTTTCAAAGATAATCATTTTAGAAAATGACATCCACAATTTAATGAATTTATTTCTATTATTTTTTCCACTGAATGTCATTTTGAAAGGTGAAAAATCCATTTGTCGAATGCCGGGAGGAAATATGGGCAAATGGTCTCAAATCTAAATTGACATACGACCGAACGATTGAACCGTCCTTTCCCAGGAAAGAGAGAAATTTCTAATCAGAGTTAAGTGTGCCGAGAGGGTGTGTTTAATCAATTCAATTAGATTCTCTGACGAATGGCGGGCGCTCTTCTTCAATGGGAATCTAATAAATTACATCCAGAGATGATGATTTTGATAAATATTCGGATAAAATCAATATCGAAATTTGGAAATGTAGTCATATTTCATCCTTTTAAATATATATGAATAGGTGTGAGTCCCTATGGAAAAGGGGTGTTAGTCCTTTGGGAGTTGCTTCAGCCCTAATACCTAGTTGATTTCAATTCATTTATCAATGTCTTTCTAAATATGTCTTCAATTATTTATATGAACAGCTTTCCTATCTCCCGCATGGTTCCAGATTCATTAATATTAATTAAATAAAAGTGAGGTGATCAGTTTTTATTTTATCTAAAAAAGTCATATATTTAAAAACATTAAAAATTTTAGATTAAAAATAAAATGAGAGAGTCTTCTGTTTTTTAAATAAAATAATTTTTAATTATTTCTAGAGACTATAGTTTCGAAGGCATTGCCTTCATCATCAGTCTATCACAAATATTTCAGTATTTAGTTACAAATTAGTTACAAATTAAGATTTATACATTGAAAATTTTGAAAAATATATAATGTCTTTTTCTTCATGTTTCCTCTTGGGAGATTAGAATGTAAATAGAGCAATATCTGGGTTACTCGTCTTCTTTTGTTTAGGCTTTTTGTAAAGAGTTTTACCTGAATGAATAGAATGCTTTTAAAAATGGGTCATTGATAATTTCTAGTTTTTCATTTAAAGATTCAATAATATATCAGCATTAGACTTAATAAATCTCTCATTTTATTTTTAACCTAAAATAAAAACAATTCTGTTACCATCGACAGTGAAATCTTTTATTCAACATTAAAAATTATTCGAAGAATATTTATTACTTACTACTGCGAAGGACAGAGAGAGAGAAGTTGTCTTAACAGAAAGACAAAAAAATTAACTGGTGTATTCACCAGACGACTTTCACATTTTCACTTATTTGAAATCATCGCGACACATCTAGGATACTGTGGGTTAAATTTTATACTACATTATTTTTTAACTTATGAGGAGAATTTTCTAGGTTAAGTTTCACAAAAAGGTGAAAAGGTGAAACTTAACCTAGAAAATTCTCCTCATAAGTTATTTATAATGTTTCACCTAGAACCGACACCTAAATCCTTAAAAAAAATTTTTATACTACATATATTTTGCATATTTGCAGTTTAGTGTTGGACTACGAAGTAGGAAGTTGGATTACAAAGGATGTAAATAAGCTACAAAACAACAACCCACTCATTTTTCTCATTATTCAGTTGTACTAGATACTATGTTCTACACGAAAATGAGGAAAAAGTTTCCAAAATTTTTCTTCCAAAGTAAAAGTGGGGGGTTTAAGTTCCTTTAAATTCGCCCCCAGTATGTCTGTGGATATGGAACGCTCTTTTTCATCGTATAAATCAATTTTAAGTGACCGTAGACATAATAACCTGAAGATAATTTAGAAACATACTTGTAAACATAAATTATTCACAATAACAATCAAATTTTAATTATTTTTGAGATCCTTAGTTATTTATTTAACTATTTATGTATTTATGTATTTTAATGGCCTTCGGGAACTATAGCCCATTTTAGCCATTGACTGTTCGTGTGTGTGTAAATTAGTGTAGATATCAGATTATAGCCGTTCAAATATTTGCATTATTTTATTAGTTTATTATTTGTACATCAATAAGAAAAGCTTGTTAATATAAAATTTTTTTAAGTAATTCAATACAATCGTTTCTGTGGAATAAACCCCCCCCCCCAGTATTTTTTCGATCCCATTATTATAATTTCATAGCACTCCTTCAAATATATAGTACCTATTTTAGTATTCAATTTTAATTTTTTAGTGAATAAAAAAAATTATCTTTTGATTCATAAATTTGCATATTTCAACTTATTGTGCATATTACTTGAATATTTCAGCATTTTTAACTGCATTTGTTATGGCATATTTTGGCACTTTTTACTGCATAAAAATTCGGTCTCTACTCATGACACATGATAAGTAGTCCAGGCAAATTATATTTTAACAGGAAATAATTCCCGGTAAAGATTTTAATACTGGAATACCTTTATTGGTACTACTCCTTAATTTTTTTCCCAAATCTGTGTTGTGGAAATTTTTCCACGCGCTTCAAAATGAGAAAATTTCGGGAGTTTTTTCAGTTTTTCTTGAATAATTCTAAATCGGCTTATCAAATCAAAAAGATATTATTAGATAAATTAAAGCTCTTTAAATTACGCGTAAAATGATAAACATCTCATTTATTTAGGTTTAGTCGAACTGGTACTAGAGCCTGTCAAAAAACAGCCCCCGGAATCACTTTTGGAATATTCCTAAAACTCGTACTTTTTTCGATTTTCCCCATTTTGTCCATGAAAGAGCACGTTTTCGACAAAGACGATTCAATACATTTTTAAACTAGATTAAATTTTCTACAATTTAAATACAGTTTCATCTTAATTGGATAATGGTAACATGAAGTTTCTGCGAAAAATCGCAGATTTTCCTTCATCTAATTATAACCACATATCCTAGAAACTTGATTTCTATCTCATTTTCTAGGAAATTTTATTTACTTGAACGTTTACCTGGACTACTTTTTTATAAAAGTCTTAGATTTATATATATCCTACATTTTCCGAACAGGATATGATCGGAATCCTCAAAAGCGCAAGCTGGAATCTATAAATCTAAGAGTTTTATAAAAAAGTAGTCCAAGTAGACGTTCAAGATCAACAAAATTTACTAGAGAATGAGATTGGAATCAAGTTTCTAGAATGAGTGGTTTTCATTTTATGAAGGAAAAACTGCGATTTTTTTTCCAAAAAATCGAATTTTTTCAAAACTTCAACCTCATTTCACCATTATCCAATTTAGATAAAACTTTATCTAAATTGTAGCAAATTTAATCTAGTTTAAAAATGTATAGAGTCGTCTTTGTCGAATACGTGCTCCTTCATGGTCAAAATTGGGAAAATCGAAAAAGTACGAGTTTTAGGGATATTCAAAAGTGATCCCGTGGGCTGTTTTTGGACCGGCGCTAGTACCAGTTCTACTGAACCTAAATATATGAGATTTTCATCATTTCCCTTGTAATTTAAAGAGTTTAAATTTATTTAATAAATATATTTTTTTCGTTCACATTTTTTGAAACCTTATATTTATTATATTGATTTTATTCAAGTGCATTGCATACCTATTATTTTTTTGAGTTTAACATTTTTTAATAATTTTTAAGGATTTAGGTGTCGGTTCTAGGTGAAACATTATAAGTAACTTATGAGGAGAATTTTCTATGTTAGGTTTCACAAAAAGGAAATATTAAAACAAATGTATGTTTTTTTTGAGTTTGATTCACTATTTTTTAATATATTAAAGTTAATGAGAATTTTGTGCCATGTTTTAGGCAATAAAAGTACATATTTACACTTGGTGTCTATAGCTTACTTTATCATTTTATTCCTTTCATAGCATTCCTTCAAATAAGTACCTATATAGTCTTTTTGTCTCCAATTTTAATTTTTTAGTGGTTAAAAAATTGATTTGGCCATCTTTTACAGGATATTTTTGAATATTTCAACAAATTCTGCATATTACTTGCATATTTCAGCTTTTTTAACTGCACGTTTTGGCAGTGCATAAAAATCCGGTCTCTTCTTATTAGTAATAGTACTTTGTAAACCATAATTTTAATTATTTGAATATCATCCAAATCTTATATTTCGAATTTTTGTAAATACGAGTTTGCATTTAAGGGTCTAAAGTAATGATATATCAAATTTAAACCACTTTGTTTTCTTACGAGGGTAACTCGTCGTCGTGCAGCCTTTGAAATGTAATGCTATCGACGCTGAAGTCTCGAAAACAGCCCAGAGGGAGAACTAGACGTGCCAACGATTATCGATAATTGAGGAACTGAGTGTTTGTAAACGATGTTGACAAATTATTGAATGAACAGATTCTATTAGGCACTTTGGACATATCAGGTGATGGAAGAACGAACGGTCTTGAATTCCCCACTTGAAGATTTCTGGAGCTTTTCCAAAAATATTATTCGTCCGTCTAAAGTAAATACTAGAAAAACGATTAGGAAGTACTTCATGATATCAAAGGTCATATTTACCTAACAGTGTTTGTGCTTGAATAATAAAGAATATAATATATGCATTTCTCAGGTGAAAATAAAATAAATCTCTTATATATGCTCTATTGAAGATGAATATGTACCTACTCTGTGAAACAAGACTGGTACAAATTCAAATTAGGTAGTATTAATAAATATAAGGCCCATCTTGGTTAGTGGTAGTCGGACCCACAGGTTGAAAAACACGATTTAGAATATAGACGAAGATTTTAAAATTATATTCACGAATTTTTTTTGGTTAAAATAAAAATAACTTTTCAAAAATATTTTCATTTTCTGGTAAAGGGTTGTTTCCTTTAATATCCCAATTTTTTTAGCGAAATCATTGAAATCAGATGAATTCCTCTTTTATTCCTCCTCATGGCGAGAGACTTGCGTCGCAGATATTATGGTAGACCAAAAGAATTATAAATGAGAAAGAAAACGATCTTATTTTATCATTTCCATCTATCTGAAGGTTCACAGTATCATTCTAATATAAGAAAATAGTATTTTGATTAAGAATTTTGTAGTTTCAAAGAAATTGTATGAAAAGATTCAATTTCTTCTCTCAGGGAGCGAATCAACTAGAAATGGCAAAAAGTTTCATTTTTTTCTCATTAGATATTAATACAAATCTATTGAAATTTCATATCTATGTGTTATTTTCATTTATCTTTTATGGTTAATAATTATTATAAGAAAATTTGCCTTTTAAAAGGGTAGTTTATTTGAAGTCCAATTTGAAAAAACGCTAATAACTCGGTTGAAATTTTTTTTTAAAATATAAAATTAATAGATATTATAAAACAATCAATTATTAATAATTTAATTCTATTTTGAACGAAATCGATTCAGTACTTTTTGAGAAAATGGTTAAAAACCATATGAACCGTCAAAAGAAGATGTTTTTTGAAAGCACGAGATGCTTTGAAAAAAGTTTAAAATGTCATATGAAACGAAACATTGACTTGTGAGATGGAGGTGGATTTTTAAAATGTTTCTAAAACGGCATTTCATTGCGGTTTTCGGGGCTTTTGACCATTTTCTTAAAAAGTACTGAATCGATTTCGTTCAAAATTGAATTAAATTATTAAAAATTAATTGTTTTATATTATCTATTAATTTTATATTTAAAAAAAATTTCAACCGAGTTATTAGCGTTTTTTCAAATTGGACTTCAAATAAACTACCCTTAAAAATGCAAGTATTCTAAAAAAATTATTTGCTATAAAAGATAAAACACAATAACACACAGATATGAAATTCCAATGGATTTGAATAAATATTTAATGAATAAAAAAATAAAACTTTTTGTAATTTCTAGTTGATTCGCTCCCGGAGGAAGAAATTGAATCTTTTCATAAAATTTCTTTTAAACTACAAAATTCTTAATCAAAATTCTATTTTCTTATATTAGAAAGATACTGTGATCCTTCAGAAGATGAAAATGATAAAATAGATCGCTTTCTTTCTTATTTATAATTCTTATAATAATATCTCATATCGAGAGACTCTGCGACGCAAGCCATGAGATCCAATAAAAGTGGAATTCAGTTGATGTCACGGATTTCGCTAAAATTTTTATGATATTAAAGGAAACAACCCTTTATCAGAAAAAGTAAATATTTTTGAAAATTTATTTTTATTTTAACCAAAAAAATTCGTGAATATATTTTTTGTAGGTGACTTACTTTTGCTTGTATAAAAGATCAAATTTGAAATGAAACATATATTTAACCATTTTTGCCTAACCCTTTGAACTATACAACTTTGTATAATGACCTTTGTCAAATTAATTTCAATTATAAACAGCAATGTCTATAAGAGTCAAAGCTCTAAGATAAATAATTAAAAAGTTATTGCAGATGATCAAATAATTTTTCGAATCACAAAAAAGTGGCAAAAACGGATCCAGGGAGAAATTTGTTAACGAAAAACAGGCTTCGAGACCCCCCAGGGGGTCGCGACCCACAGTTTGAAAAACACTGTTCTAGAATATTGCATTCATTGTAAAAAAGGCATATCCCTTTGGCGAAAGAAAATTTATTGAAATATTGTAATATTTTTATCTGAGTGTTGCAAAAATTCACAGCATTTTGTAAAAAACAAACAAATAATTTTATCTAAAAAATATCTATAGCAGTATTTTGCTTAATTCAAAAATCGAGGTACTTACAATACAACAAAAATTTGTAGAAGAAATATTTTGACATATTTAATTAAGTGGCTAATAAAATTAGGAATTTTCTTTTTACAAAACTCGGTATATTTTCTGCAAATTTTAGCAATTTTATGTCAGTACATGATTTGAGCTAAAAAATTAAAACTTAGCCTTTGAGCACAACTTATTAAAACAAACATATCCCGAATTTCATTCAGATCATTAGCTACATAGTCTAGTCAAAACAGACAAACAAAATGCTAAGATTACAATAATTCGCATAGAGCTGAAAATTGGTACAGGTCTTAAATACACCATTACAAATGAAATATCAAAAATCCCCATCCTTCCGACCTCTGCAAAAAAATTTGTCAAAGGTCAAAAATATCGGTTTTTCGCATTTTTCTCGTAAACGGAAAGTGTTATCGTAAAAATAGTTCAGACAAAAGTTGTAGATCATGCAATTCTCTACAAAATGTGTTTTTGAGTCTAGTGTTGATCTCATGGGGTCAAGGTAGGAGTAGAGGTAGCACCTTTGGATCTCCACTGGTCCTCACTACTATCAGGGTATATGGGTTTGTCAGGGTACATGGCCGACTGGGCCTTGTATCAAGATAATAATAATAAGGGCCGGTTGTATGTCGCAAAGTAAATGCTTTTTATCACTAACAAACGGTAGATGGTAGAAAAGAGAGGTACCTTACTACACTACCTATATCCCATGAAACTTTCAGTGCCTGTCATCTGATTGGCCATCCCAGTAGCTCCATTTACCATCTACCGTTTATTAGTGGTAGAAGAAGAAGAAGAAGAAGTTCATCTCATAGTGCTTATGCATGTGTCCCCATAGTACTTTGTATGCTAGTCGGGAAACCTTTAGAAAGACGTTCTTGAATCGGAATAAATAGAGGACAAGATAAATGATAGTTTTTTTTTTTAGAGAAAACGTTCAATCAACGTGCTTTTGTTTCACAAGAAATTCAAGCCAAATTGATGAGAATGAAATTGTGGGTAATTTTAATTTTCTTTCATCTCACTTGGATAATCTCAATCGCAAAAACTTTGAAAATCTTCTCTTTGAATTATTTAACATTTTTTTATTTTTTTTTTTATTTCATGTCACATCTTTTATTTTATCTCATCTCATGAATATTTTATAGTTTATTCCAATCATAGAAGTTAATAGTATGTTTTTTTAATTCTATCATGAAAGTTACCTGAGGCCAACCCCAATATACTTTTACTTTATTTAATTTTTGGTTTCGTAATTTGTTAATTAATAATATAGTATTTCATAATATAATAGGTTATATCTATATTGTCTATTTAATAACATAGCCTATTAGATATGTGCCTGGGAGGAAGGGATCGGCTCCTCCTATAAATTTGTTAGACTCTAGAACGCACTATAAACATATATAAATGTAAATTCACGAAAATATAATAAAATTCTTAATTATGCCAATATTTAATATTATTACATAAAAAATTATTATTATAATTTTTTCTTCAAAATAATTTTGTCCCCTCTCAAATTATTTACAGTGCCTGTTACCTATAAGTTCTGCCAAGGTGTTCGGTCGTTACTTCGTTTGACCGCCGGAGGGCGTCCCCTGTCCGTCAGCCCGCCAACGGCCCCCTCCTCACCACCCACTCCGCTGGCCTCAAGTCAGCCGCCCAGTCGCGAGTCAGTCGCCGTCTGTACTAGAACCATAGCCCCGCTCTGTGCCTCTCAACGCCTCCCGCTTCCCTCCCACTTCTCTGACCGCAAACCGACCCATTGGCAACAACCAGCTCGGTCTCGCTCACGACGCTCTACGTCCTCTTCTTTTTGTATCATTATTCACGCTATTCATTGTGATCATTTTCTATTCTATTAGTTCTTTTTCTGTCATTAAACGCAACGCAATTTCCTTTCTATATTATATGTATATATAGATACTTAGATACTTAGACGACCCGTTATTCGATGCGTCGATTCGTTGCATGCGGGTCCCAAGAATATTTCCATCTGTCTCTGTTTTTGGCTATCGTAGTCCAGTGCTCCATGATATGTATATATATTCTGATAAATACAAGTTTTTTGGTTCAGCATCTCAATCTATTATTTCGCCTAGCAAACAGCCGTTTCAGTCCAGCTGTAATACTTTCCTCATCCTGCTCTCCCCTCATCAAACCCCCGAATCTTCCCCCGCGATTATTCACAAGGTATGGTCATTAAAAGCTTATATTTTTTTAAAAGTTAGAAAAAAAATTCAATACAAATTTTATAAAGAAAGGTTTATATGGTAAATAGGGTAATTAGCCGCCGCGATATAAAATTTCATGATAAATTATGTGCTGTGAAATTATATTGTATGGATTTAGAAAAAAATTGACAACTACGACTCCATTTTATTTTATTTATTTTTGTATTTTACTATCGTAATTTGTTCATTAATAATATACCTAGTATTTCATGATTTAATAGGTTATTTCTATTATCTATTTTATAACATAGACTATCAGATATTATGGGGCCATTTAAAGTCATATTGGAATAATTTATTTATATGATTGGCTGCGGAATATGCCCTTTTATTTATAATTATTATATATAATTTTTTAAGAGGTCTTGTTAAAAAATAACACCAAATAACATATAACAATTTTTATTTATTTTTTTATTTTACATCCCATAGCTAGTTTTTATCGAGGGGTGAATCGCGATTGGAATTAGGTGTACACCGTCATTGGAATTACTTTGGAATTCATTAGATAATCTATTGTCATCTATTGTCTTCTACTTGGAAATGAAAGTGGAAGTGGAAGTAAGTATACACGATTTTAGGTCGCAGTTCACCCCTCGGTTTTTATAGTATATTTTTTGGAGCCTAACTAGAATTATCAAGAGTTGGAGCAGAAGTCGAATATTTTTTTTTAATATGTAATATCCTGTTTTATATCTTTGTAAGTAATCTAAAAATAATTTAAGAATTTAAAATTTTAGGATTTCGCACAAAAAACAAAACAAAAAATAAATTGATACTTTCTCATGTGGCTATCTGTTTGACTTTACCATACACTTCTGGATGAGTTTGGTCAAAGGGCCTAGATTTTCATTTTTTAACCCCCCCCCCCTTTTGGGAGGTTTGTTTTTGCATTTTTAGTGTTCTGGGGGCCCACTGATTATGTATACAAAATTTGGTTAAGTTTGATCAAATGGCCTAGATTTTTATTTTTGACCCCCCCCCCCATAATTTTGGAGCCAGAAAAAAAATATTTTCGTTATTATAGGTTCATTTTATGGTATATTTTAATTTTCTTGTTTTTTTTTAATTAGAAAATAATATAATTTTAAAATTTAACCCCCCATTCCAGTCGTGCTCAACTAAATTGTTTTATTCCAACTAGCTTTGCAACTCTTAGATTTAAAAATATTTAAAAATTCTTGAAAATAGCTTACTGTAAGTGAATTTTATAATTTTTCTCATTAATATATCAAAGAATAATTGATACGTCAACGAGAATTATTTTGACCGCGTTTATTTGAAAAATATATTTATCGCGAGACTACTGCGGATTACGCTATTGGAGATCGAATATATAACATCTGAGATTTCAAATTCACTTGGTGATCCATCCGAATGTCTAGCAGGCTATACGCGAAATGACGTTGGATTGTAGCTAAGTGGATCACATCTTTTTCTCTCTTGGTCCATACTTAAGACTCCGCAGACTTCAATAGCGTAATCCGCAGTAGTCTCGCGATAAATATCTTTTTCAATTAAGCGCGGTCAAAATAATTCTCGTTGACGTATCAATTATTCTTTGATATATTAATGAGAAAAATTATAAAATTTATTTAATATCATTATTTCAAGTTAGAAATATATAAGTTCAGATATTATTTTCACTCAATATTTGACAAAAATTCCCTACATTTGATTCGCGATTGAATCAAATGTAGAAAACATTCGATTACTGTAAGTGGCCTATTTTTTTTTATATTTATGATTTACAATATTAATGGGGAAAATGAATAATTAATTGAATTCGGGACAATTTTCAAATTTATTTTGACCCTTGGAAATGAAATAGCGCGTGTTCATTTTTTTCCACAGTAAAATCGAATCATCCATTCGGATAATGAATCGATCTGCTTCCTTCCTTCGCGGAGTCGTCAAATTCCCCCTTCTATTCTGGATATATATTTATGTGATCATCTAAATTTTCTTACAAATTGCCTTCTCACATAAATAAATATATTTCATTTTTCAGATGGGATGGATCGTTCACCTTTGCCTCAGCAGCGGTGGAAAATTTAAAAGTATTGATGAAATTCTTTATTGCTCGCGTTCCAAAAATCGAATGGCAAATTATTTATGAATATCGTTCCATAAATCGAATAGCCGGCTGCTGTCGGCTCTTTATTTGCAAAAAGCGACATTGAGCCTGTTATTTGGCCCGCTTTCCACTCCACTTGTCTCCGAGTCCTCCCAGTGTCAATATTTATTCCTAAAGAAAAGAAGGCTTGAGGCACTAGGATTGGGTCAAATTTCCATGTAAATGGAGTGATGATGAAAATCGATGTTGGAAACCCGGCGTAAATTCACCCTTAAATCAATCCCATCCCATCTAATAGCATGAGATAAGAAAACACCGTTTTAATTTTCACATTTTAAAAAGGAACAACAAAAAGAGAGTGAAGAGGACAAAAAAACCTTTTAACGACGCTTCCCATTCATGCAATATTGTGTGAGTTAAGTGCATTTTTAATGATAAAAGATATGAATTTCAAAACATGTATTTATTTTTTCCTGGATATCTAAATTATAACTAAAAACAAAAACAAAGATATCTATCTAGTAAATTATAATTTTTCTCATTAATATATCAAAGAATAATTGATACGTCAACGAGAATTATTTTGACCGCGCTGATTTGAAAAAAGATATTTTTATCTCGCGAGACTACTGCGGATTACGCTATTGGAGTCTGCGGAGTATTAAGTCTGGACCAAGAGAGAAAAAGATGTGATCCGAATGTCTAGCGGGCTATACGCGAAATGACGTTAGATTGTAGCTAAGTGGATCACATCTTTTTCTCTCTTGGTTCAGACTTAATACTCCGCAGACTCCAATAGCGTAATCCGCAGTAGTCTCGCGAGATAAAAATATTTTTTCAAATCAGCGCGGTCAAAATAATTCTCGTTGACGTATCAATTATTCTATGATATATTAATGAGAAAAATTATAATTTATTTAATATCATTATTTCAAGTTAGAAATATATAAGTTCAAATATTATTTTCACTCAATATTTGACAAAAATTCCCTACATTAGATTCGCGATTGAATCAAATGTAGAAAACATTCTGTTAATATCTATCTAGGTAACATATATTAGATTTTATTAAAGGAAAAGGTGCTAATATACTAATGTAGATATGATTAATAGTGCATATTATAAAGTGAAACAAAGAGTTTGTCCTCTGCTTGATGCAAATAAACATACACAGATATATATCAAAAATATATATCTGTATATATTATTTATTTGTTTGAGATTATAGTTTCGAAGGCTTGGACTTAATCATATGTCTTTTTTAATTATAAATATTATTTTTCATGGGGTTAGTATCCCATGGATATTGAACAGAAAGAAATCTAAAATTAATAAGAGCAATTGAATTTTTAGAAATTTTGAAATCAATCAGTAAAAATTCGGACCTTTGTTTGAACAGCAAAATAGAATTATCAAATAGCAACTTACTTAAAATGTACTAATAAGTTGTTGTGGGGAAATAAGGGCAATAGCTTATGCAAATAATTTTTATTTTTGGCAACGTTTCGTCAACTTTGTTGACTTCCTCAGAGCTCAAACAAATTAACTTCTTTGCATATTTGTCATTTTATTAATATTCATTCTTCTTCTTCTTCGAGTGCCATACCCGAAACGGGTGTCGGCGCCTCTCCACATATACCTGTGCTGAGTGTGTTTAGTTGTTTTTACACAGATATATGGGACCTACTTTTTAACGCCGGTTCTGAACGGCTAATTTGGAGAGGTTGAATAGGCAATTATACTCTTGGTAGGTTGCCACTACTTTCCAAGAGGAGGCGACTGCAAATATCTATCTGCCGAGACTCGGTCTCGAACCAGCGATCTTCGAGTCAGCGACCCGACACTCTAGCCACTGACCCACAGTTACCTCACATTCATTCCTAGCAAACACTTATTTTCCTAATATAAACTTTCAAATTAATACAAATTATGGACGGAAATGATAATAATAATTTATTTAAAATGTTTCGTCTAGAACCCACACCATTCTCTCTTAACAAAAATAATTAATTAATTGAAAAAAAAAGATAGAAATCAACTAGTCCAGTTCATTTCTTAATTTGATCAAAACATTGCCCTTGAAATTATAAATTAAAAAGAGAACGAGCGGGGGATTTTCTTGCATAATTTGATTTTGCAAGATGTTGAAACTTTCTTTTAATTTGCTTAATGAACGCCTCCTCTGTGTTTTCAGCTATCAGAATTGATTCGACTTATGAAAGTGGATTGAAATATTTCTCAAGATGAATGGATGTAATAGTGGGGGAGAGTCAGCGAAATGTTATTAATTTTAAACTTCATGTTTTAATTCCCATTTAGATCAAGTACAAGTCACATACTACTTAATACTTGGAAAGATTGCCTCGATTCTGCTAACATGACACGTGGCTTGTTCCCAAGATGGCAACCATTTTGAATTTGAATATGAATATATAAATAATATATCAACTGATTAAAGGAAACTTTGCAGCATGACTGATGAAAGGTTTCTCTAATTTGCTCCCTCCCTCGAGATTAGATTTAACTTTCTATTATAAATATACACAAATATTAATTTTTATAATCAATAGGGGGCAGCCCTTTTGAAATATGCAAATAAAATAAGCTGAACAAATGAATAAACAAATCGCGAGGGTGGAATCAAAAAAGAAAACTCAAATAATGAACATTTCTATTTATTTATCAGTCGATGCCTTTCTAAATAAATAAAACAATAATTAGGGCCAGTCAAACATCAATTAAGCCCATTTCAAAGAGGACAATAATTGAAAAATAAATAATTCCATTATTGTAAATTTATAATCAATTCGACACATTCCTAATCGGAGTAAAATGGTTAAAATAAATTATTGATCATTGTCTAATTAGAGGCTAGAAGTAGATCAAAATTTATAGTAGGGTTTTTATGAATTTAGAATGATATTTTAGAAGGTTTTCTGGGCAGATCAGGGGTTGGCACCCTTTTCGGAGCTAAGAAACATTTATACGTGCAATAATAAACTCACAAACAGGTCTATTCTCTACAAACAGACGTTAAAATTTAACATCTTAAATTAGGTGTTAAAAAGTAAAGTAATAACACTAGCGTTAAAAAATGGTATTCTCTAAACCAAGTTTTAACAGCAACGTTAACATTTTATTTTTAAACAGCAGGTGTTAACGATCCATTATGAAGATAGCTACGTTTTCTGCTAGTTTCAGTTTTACCATGTTTTTACACTCCTCGATAGCACGCGATAGTTTGATTTGTTATTCTCATTCGAGTATCTCAGCTATTTTTAATAAAAAAAGAACAGCTTAAAAAAGAAAAATCATAAAAAATACCCACATAGCTAGTCTAGTTAGCAATTCAATTTTTTTGGCCGCATCTAATGATAATTCTGTTTTTTTTATCTAACATTTTTAAATACTTTTACATATGTTATATATTTTATCCAAACAAATATATTTTATAAACCATAAAAAAATAAAATAAAAATAATATATATAATAAAAGTTTATTTATCATTGTGGTATTAATGTTTCTGTCACAGATCAATTGGATCTGAAATGTATTGCTTTTAACTCAAAGCTGTAAAGAACATAGCCTTACTTTTTGCGTTTTTGGTTAAAGACGCCATGTTTTTTCATTAAATATGGCGTTAAAATTTTAAATGCACCCTCTGACATGGCTTTAATTTTTAAAACTTTTGGCTAAATATTAACGCTTTGGAGTTAAAGTTTTCCTTACAGAATAGCAATTTTAGGCAAGGAGGTGTTAAAATGAATTAACGCTGAATTCGGATGTTAAAAGCTAACATTTTTGCTTAGAGAATAGACCTGAAAGAGTCATAACTACGAAATTTTTTAATTGAAAAGATTTTGTTTTGCCCAGGGTAGCAGAGTTATTGATTCATAAAGAGAAATCACTGGGGGTTGTCCTCTGCTTGACAGAGAATTTACTGGAACCAAAACTAAAGATTTACTTGATAATCAGTCAGAGGCACTTCTCAATGAGACACAGAGTTGTTCAATCCCTGATGAGTATTGGTAAGTGGTTCTTGCCACTACGCAATCTCGTGGTCAAAAATATAACTAAAACAAACGGGTAAGCTGCACAGTTATCAATCATGCCGAGGATAATTTTTCAAAATTGAGATGCCGAAGAATATTTAAATAAAGCACTTAATATTGCATAAAATAGTAAACAACAAACTAATATTCTATCTTGTTTGTTTTGTTTTATAATAGTTTTCTTTCTAAAATAAAATACATATGACCCGACTGTGTTAGTTTTTATTTTGACCACCAGTCAACGCTGTTTACCAACGGACAGATACCAATAGTCAAAAAGATCATTAACATGTTAGAAATTGCTCATAATAATACTCAGAACCAAAAATTGATAGAATTTCTAATGCAATCGTTTTTGTTCATAATACTGGAGAGCTTTCGATTGTTTCTGATTTTCAGCATTATTCTTCAAGAACTTCTAAAGCTAGGAGCCCAAATTAATATCAGTTATTTACAATGGATACACAAACATTGTAGGGTGGACTTTCTACAGGCTTTAAACCTTGAGTTTATACACAAATATTTGAATAAATAGGAGCCGTCTTTGTGTTAATCTAGACTTTCTACCTCAAATCGTGACTCAGATAAAAATAATTATCAAAATTTGCAGAACACCGAGGGCAGGCTCAGTGCCTGGCGGGTGTGCAACACGGCTAAAATAAAAGGCAGCCAAATCGCCAGAGAATTTATAACAATTTTTTTTTTATTTTATTTTAATGAAATTAAAATATGAAATTTGTAAAAAAAAAGGTCTAAAAATCTCTAACTTTTGTTACAGTAAATGAATGTATATGGTCGAGATCGGATTTTGTTTTTTATACTATAAATTGCAATGTTAACCAAAAAATTTTTTGTGCTTTTGATTTTTTCATTATTTAATCAAAAACTAATATATAATAAAACTATAAAAATTAATATTTGACCGTTATAAATAAATAAAATTTATAATTCCAGCAGAAGACACACTCTTTTATTGTCTCCTTCAATATATAAAAATTCTGCTACTCTCGGCAAAAACTTTCAATTTAAAATTTTCTAGAGAATGAGACAGGAATCAAGTTTCTAGGATGAGTGGTTTTCATTTTATGAAGGAAAAACTGCGATTTTTTGCAAAAAAATTGCAGTTTTTCAAAACTTCAACCTCATTGCGGCACGGATTACCATTAGTCCAATTGAAATGAAACTTTGAAATTGTTATCATTTTACGCGTAATTTAAAGAGCTTTAATTTATCTAATGGATATCTTTTTGATTTGGTAAGCCGTTTTAGAGTTATTTATATGATGTTATCTTGGAGGCGGCCATATGGTACACACTTGCACGCAGGCGGCCTTATACTCAGGCACTGGACTGACCGAGGGTACCGAGTTTTCAAAAAGGTTTTATTTTTTGACGTGACAACGTCTTATAATTCGATGGAGCCGGCTGCGCACACGAAAAAACATGACTCATGCGGCGTTACCTCGCTCTGAGGCGTTCCATTTAAGGCTTGAAGTGCAAGCGAGAGCGCTGGAACGAGCGACAAAGATTGAGGCGGGCTTTTTAAAATCTACAGTTACAAAAATTTTAATGATGTTTCCAAATTTTAAATTTTAAATTTCAGATTTATGAACAATAATTTAATCACAATTTATTCTTATAATAAATTATTCAAAATTATTACTTTTTTACAACAAATTACAATTAAATTTGCAAAAATAATTAAGTAACTAATTGAACAACAACTTTTATTCAGTTTACTTGCTGAAAGAAATAATGTCAATACAAAATTTATTATTATAAAAAATAAAATCAAAAATTAAATTTTAACAGTCGAGTAGAAATTTAAACAATAAATTTTATTCAAGTATTTTGTAAATTTAAAATGATTTTCTGAACGAAGAATTATATGAAAAAAATCGGTTGTCTGTAAAGTCGGTTTACTGACGATAGTTGAACGTGACAACGTCATAAGAAAATACCATTCCATCAGTATTTTCTTATGACGTTGTCACGTTCAACTATCGTCAGTAAACCGACTTTACAGACAACCGATTTTTTCTCCAATTATTTTTTCTCTCTCAAAATCCCCTAAGGGCCGGTTGTGACATACAACCGGCCCTTAGTGTCATCAAAAATTGTGCTTTTATCCATATTGAATATTTCGCTAGGTCTTTGAACTGGAGGACAACTGACCTTTTATCTCTTTCTACTATATCGACATATTTGTTCAATCTAGTTTTCCAATTCATTGAATTATTTTCAAATTTGTTCGCAAATACAATATTAGCGAAAATTACGAAATAATTTATTATCTATTCTATTTCTCCGGCACAATCACGGGGAAATCGAATGGCATTCTCTATCTATTTAATCACAAAACTCAACAATTGATTTAAAATTGAATAGGATTTTTTATCTATTTATTTATTTTTGTTGTTGTTGAACTTAAATTGTTTTGAAGTAAAATCCTCTCTCTCTAAATAAATAAATATATAAATAAAATATTTATATTTCAATTGCATTTTTTTTATATACTCACATTTGTATTTATTTATTTATTTCAATTTTGTCTCCATTTGAAATTTCAATTATTATGCACTTTTATATGATAATTAATTCAGGAAGTGCTTTATTGGTTCCCTCTAAAGAGGGTGCAAACCTAAAAGCTCCACCTTTGTAGCACCCTCTCCCCTTTGGTAAGTTTGCAACCCTCCATCTCAGGCCTTCCTCTTACAGACCGATTTGTACTTTCCAAGCAATTTCCCCGATTTCTATCTTCAATATTCTATTCATTGATTCTCTTTCAGAAATGTATTGCATTTAAGGGGTATACAATGTAACATACAATGTAATAGAAGGGTATTATAATTAAATTACCGTAGTGTTTGGAATGATTATTTTTTCTATAAAAGCGATGTCTTGTTAGAAAATTTTTTGATAAAAACCCTTTATTTACCATATTTACATTGCATTTTACACTAAAAATAAATAATATAAGCATTACAATCATACTTCAATAATATTTGAGCCTCTTTTAATCGAAAATCGAAGTTACTTAACTTTCCGCTTAAAAAATTTTACATGAAAAAATTTAAGATGAAAATTAGTAGTTTTCCAACAGTGCAAAGTAAATTTGTGAAGCAATTTGAACCACAAAAGTTAAATAATTTAATCAATAATTTCTTATGTTAATTCTACATATTAGAAAATTATTTTATTATTTTTTGAAAAGGAAAAATAAATTGAGCATCCGACGGGATTCGAATCAGTGTCTCTCTCCTTTACGCAAAGAGCGGCTTACCAACTAGTCTACGGATGATCCCGCCAGATAAGCTCTTTAGATTGAATGCCATTTTTCCTTTTCCTGATTATATTATTTAATTTAGCTTTAAGAAAATTAACTAACGTTTAAATTTGTCTAAATTTGTGTAGGTTTAGAGGTTAAGAGTGGAATGAAAAGGCAATTTTTTTAATTTTTAAAATTTATAATTTATTATAACGATTTTATTTGACGTCCCCTGGCTAGTAAGAGGGCCGCCGAAGGCGAGGCGCTTTCAGCAAGTCACTTATAATTATATGAATTTTGATAAAGAACCCAAAAATAGATGATTTTTGAATCTATAAATTGAACGCATTCCTATCTAAAGAAAAACATATAATAATAATAATTTTATTAGCTGGCCAGGGCTTATTAGCCCTATCAGATTTGAAAAATAATCGCCTTAGGGGTTAACAAATTTACAAATCAAAAATGATTTTAAACAATTACTATTTTAATAATATTTCATTTTTTGGTGGAGATAAAAATACATAGTTAATATAAAATTAAGTAATGGAGAGGGATTCACCCTCTGCTATATATATATATTACTTAATTATATACATATATAGCCATCAAAATTGTATTAATAGTTAATATAAAATTTGGAGATTATTAAATTCTCTTCAAAAATCTTCATATATTATTTTGATAGGAAAAACGGTGGGGTGAACCGCGACCTAATATGCTGTACACCTACTTCCACTTGTAATTTCAAGTAATTCCAAATATTTCCAAGTACTTCCAAAGATTCCCAAGTACTTCCAAATGTTTCCAAGTACAAAGTATTAATGATTTTTCTTATCTACGCTCTATAATTTGAATTATTTCGTTTTATTGTGGATAAGGTTCTTTACGTTTAATTAAAACAAACAAAAATCACTTTTTTTAAATGAAACTTACCTACTAGCCTACTGTGTTTGTATACTTTTCAAAAGGATAAATTAAGCCTTCTCTAATTCGAAAAACTGAAAAATTGAATTTCGTTTAATTTGAAAGAATTAACTTTACGCTAAAAAATCAAATTATTGAGTTTCTACTGTGAAAAAATTAATGCGTTTAAAAATAATTATTTTCAATGCGAGGCGCTTTGAATTTAGAAACTAAATTCAGAGGAGGAATTATACTACCATACAGTGATTATTTTCTACGAATAGGGACTAAAATCAAGTACACATTGAATAGAAATTCATATATATACCTATATATGTATATATATAAGGGAACTAATTGCAAAAGTCATTAACTGAAATTGAAATTAGAAATCCTTATTCACTATCCGATTGAATTGAATATTTAATTAAATTTCATAATAATCAATGGATGAAATCAAAAATACTAGTAAAGTAATTTATTGAATGAGATGACAGATTCACAAAAATATTGATTTCCATTAATACTCATAAGAAGGTCAGTTAGTTTTTTTGAAATATTTAAAAAAAATAGTCTAAAACTATTAGTTTGGTAATAAATAATTGTGTGGCATGACTTTCAAGGTCCTAAAGTGTAATCTCAATTTTCGCTTTCGGATTTTTAATAATTCGAAAGTTTGTAATGCGAAATAAGGACAAGTTTTTTGTATGATTTTTTTTTTATTTTTCAACCAACGTTTCGTCGACTTTGCCGACTTCTTCAGGGCTTCAAATATTTACATCCCACATTCGTCTATAGTACATTATTTTCTTTTATCTCCGTTACCATTGAAGGCCATCAGAAAATGAAATTTCAAAACATTTTTGGCATATTCACATAAACAATTTTACTTTTCTTTTTTTACCCGCTTTATATTAGCTTCACCATGCAGGTATGTAATCTATCTATCTAATTATCTAGGTATCTATCAATGGGACTTTTGTTCTGTTAAATTCCGCAAACATTTCTCTATAAAAATAATTGTTTACCTACTCATTTTAAATGAAATAATATAAAAATAAATACATTTCATTCTGTTAAATTGCGTAAACTTTTCTCTATAAAAATAATTAAGACTAAAAAGTAAAAAAATAAATTATATTTAAAAAAAAAACTAAAAAAACACGCTTCTAAAAAGTACAAAATAATGTAATGCTTAATCAAAAAGCGTGGGGCACTTTGTCGAAATTAATTAAAAGTACATGTTTCTGCGCCCCGCGCTTTTTAATTAAGTATTAGATCAACACTGTTTTAAAACAATGGAACGAAATCCTTTTGCTTATTCATCTTTACACATAGAAATTTCAAATTTAAATTAGCTCAAATTTAAGTAGCCTCTTGGCTAGCAAGAGGGCCCCTGAACCCACTCATTTTCTATAGGTGTGAACTCTGCACGTCCCAATCTCCGACCATCCACCCCTACCAGAAACACTACTTATATAGACCAGGGTCCCCTCCAGTGACCAGCCGAATGCCTGCGTAGACAGCCGAGTCTCTGAGGAGAACAGCTCGGGGGGGGGGGGGGGGGGTAGGCCCCGCCCACTCCGTTAATGTAATCTTATCTTACAACCTACATATATTATAATTATAATATATTATAAAGCCGAATGAACCTGTGTTTGCGTGTAAGGATTATTTAGTTCATATTTCACCCGAGAAGTGGTGGCAGGCGAGGTTTTTTTTAATTTAAATTGAACGAGACGCTCCTCGCTAGGGGCTAGGTGACCACGGGCCGAAGGCCCGGTCGTCAGCTAGTATTTGTATAATAGCAAAATTTATATGATTTTAGAGAGAGTTGAAATGACAGGTAATTCCTAGAAATTTATTAAGTCATATTATATAGCTTAACATTGAGTGCGAGTGTGACTTTTGTTTTTGTTTGGTTTATAGAAATGAATCCTCTTTAATGAGTGTTTGAAACAGAGTTTGAATGCGTTTACGTGGAGTTCATTCCAGGTCTGATGTGCATGAGGATTCTGATAAAGGTGACGAAGGTGCCAGAGCAGAGATTATTAATCTATCAACCTCGTAGTTTAATCTTGATAAATCAAAAGCGACTTTACTTACATCCTTGATGTTTATTTGATTTTCAGACAACCTGTTAATTGCTTTCAGCATAATAGTATAAATAATAATTCATAGTAGAAAATCTTCCTCAATACAGTTTGCTGGATTGCTGTTACCTTATTTATTATCTTTTAATATTTTTCGTAACAATACATTTTATATTTAATTTTAGGTAATAGAGTAAACAGGTAGGTGGTAATTTGACTCTATTTTCCTTGAGGAAAATATTAATTTACTATTTTAAAAAAATATTTTTAAACAAACAGTTGAGTCAGTGTGTAAGTAATATGGATTTGCAGATATTATATTAATTTAACAGGTTCTTAAACAATTTAATGTTTCCTATTTATTTATTGGATCTCATATATTTTTCTGTAATATAAATTAAGAATTATATTTCTCGTATATTTCACATTCCTTACAAAATTTAGAATTGTTCACACCAGGTCCAGAAGACCACACTTTATAATTCTGAAGGTTGCATGAGGCTTTAAGACCACAGGTTTCCTACCTCTGCTCTAAATTATGCAAAGAAATGACATATTTAGCGACAAAAATCTCCCAAATTCTATTTGAACTCTGCTAGCTCCAGTACTTCAAGTGGCCATGATTCATGGCATTACTGGAAGATCCAGCTTTATCTACTACCTCGCTGATTCCCCAACTCATCTTAAAACCGTCTCATCTTTTCTATTTTTTATAGACACTCTGTTTGTTCTAACGTATTAAGGCCTGGAGGCGTAATACCTGCAAAAACAGGGTGAGAATGTATTCATTGAGTATCGACAACAAAAAATTATGTTTATTCCTATAAAATATTAAAGAATGGTTGTTAGGCTTTTAGCTGATGGCCAGATTCATTTTCAACACGGGGAAAATTACCGACTTTAACTAATTTTTTTCTTTTCTATTGAAGATGGAGTGGTAGAACTAAATGCTGAATTGAACCAAAGGCAGCCCAAGGTTAATGAAAACCGAGGGGTGATCCGGGATTGGAAGTAGGTGTTCACCTCTTTTGAAGTATTTTGGAAGTACTTGGAAATATTTGAAAGTACTTGGGAATATTTGGAAGTACTTGAAAATATTTGGAAGTGCTTGGAAATATTTGGAAGTACTTGGAAATATTTGAATTACTTGAAATATTTGTAATTACTTGGAAATATTTGGAAGTACTTGGAAATATTTGGAAGTACAAGTGAAAGTAGGTGTACAGCATATTAGGTCACGGTTCACCCCTCGATGAAAACTATAACGATTAAAATAATTTATTACCATAGAACGTCATTTTCATCTTCTTAATAAACCCGACGTTTCGGAGTAGATATCGTTGCTCCTTTTTCAGGTCAAATATAAAACAGCCACGGAAGAAACTTCTCTGTATATTAATTATTATTTTAAATTGTACACAGTATCAAGGATGGCCGGACAGGGACAAAACGTTGACAAAAGATAAATCTTATTTCAACTTTATTTTATTCTGACCGCAAATAAAATCGATCTTTTTACTTGAATTAAAAATTAAAAATCAATAGTTTATAATAAAGCAGTAAGGGCTCTCTTGGTTTGTCCAGTTTCGCCCACTTATATTACTCTATCTACCGTAGACTTTTTGGAAGCTTCTAGAAACTTTCTGGAATGTTCCACAAGGACAGTCGTTCACAAGAATTGGACTGTGTCTCGCGGATTGATGTTGAGAGACGGTTTGAGAGCCAGCAAGAAGCCTCGCCGAAGGCGGGCTTTGCAGCTGGTATTATTAATATTTCGCTTTTAATTTAAGCAAAAAATTATCGAGAACGCTCGGTGTTCCAGGTAACTATTTAATAAAAAGGTAACACTTTTTCAAACATTTTTCTAAAACTTTTAGTGGTAGTTGCTTTTTTCTTGACAAAAATTGTTTTTCGCCACCTCTAAAAGAACCTTCTTAATGGACCCAATTTTTTTGTCCCTTGTCCCATGAAGGTGAATTGGAGAGATTTACAAAGATTAATGATCACCTAAGTAGGTATATTTTTTCAAGTGAAAAAAAATCTTTTACCTTTCTATTCATTCTAACAATTTGATGTATTTTTCCTGTTCCAGGGAATACTCTCCCTAACTGATGACCCGCTCGCTCTAATTAAACATGTTTGATATCATAACAGAACTAAAGCACGATTTCATGACATAATGATTTTCTAAGTAAATAGTGAAGTTAATTAATTATTTATTTAGTAAATTATTTATCAGACTATACGTAAATATTGTAACCCTAATCAAAAAGGTCGGACAAGGGTCAAATTTCCGTTACATATATTTTGTATGTTTTGATTATATATAGGTAATGGTTAATTTTTCGCTGGTTGATTTGTTTATTTGATTAAAAGTTTCAGCAAAAACTACCTAGATGAAATATTTTTAATGAGAAATTTCCTTCAAAGTGTACGACGTTTCGACACCTGATTTTGGAATCGTTTTCAAGGGCTTGAATAAGAATATTTAACAGAATTTGGCTTCAACTAAGTCAGGGGTCGGCAACCTTTTGAGACGGAAGAGCCAAAAGTTACAATCTACAAAATTTCTCAGTTTTTAAAGAGCCACTAACATTTTTGTTTCAATATTATGGTATTTGATTAGAATTAGGTAAATAAATTTGATTTTGAATTTAAAATAAATACACTACGGTGCAAAAAAAATCGAGCCATCAATAAAAACTTTATTAATTATGAAATTATTTTTAAAATTGCTACGAATAACAATATAATTTGTTCTATTAACTTTTAAACTAACATATTCAATAAATATGGGTGATAATTTTTGAATTTCTTTAAAAAAAATAAGTAAAATTAAATTAAAAGATACAATTACAAATTATTCATACTTTCTCAATATCACTTTACATTTAAATAATGTTTTAATAAAAGATCAAATTCCATTTGAAATATCTAAAAAATGAATCATTTTGAATTAATATCATTGATAGAAAGATAAAATATACAAAATGGATATTTCTGAAGTTCAAGGAGTTCAAATTGTGTGTGCCTAATTAATCAAGGGCTAAAAGTCAACAACAAGTGACAATTACACTTGAAATAAGCCGTTTTTCAGTAAATGTATAGTTAAAAAATTAAAAATGATTTACTATTTAATAAAGTTTTTATTGGTGGCTCGATTTTTTAGTAGTGTAGTTTTAAATATGAAATAATTTTTAGTCATATAAAAACATACAAATGTTTCGCACAAAACATATTAAAGTATTTTAGCTCTTCTAGATTAATAAAATTATTAATCAAATAATATAAATATAATTATTGAATAATAGATAGTAACATCAATGGGAGCATTGGCCTTGTATGTCTTTTGAAAATTTGGTTAAATCTGGCTCATAATTTGTTGTTTTGAAAATAAAACAATATAATTATTAATTATAAAAGTAAAGATTTGAGCATCCTCTCCCTGAAAATAGTTGGAATGTTTTTCAATAATAATATTTCTATTAAAATCTTAGAATCTGTCCTAAAAATTAAATTCTTTCTCTTTTAAAATTGATTTTTTAATCTGTACCCGAGCTGATTTTTGAAAAACATTCCAACTATTTTCAAAAAGAAGATGCTCAAATCTTTACTTCTATATTTAAATAGGAGGACTTGTATGAAAAACTTTTTTCATTTTAAGCTAAATTTTTTAATTTCCATTATATATTAATGGAGTGAAGAATTTCTATACTTATAAAAAATATTGCGATTCAGAGAGAGGTTTTTTGTCTCGAGGGTGTGAGCTGACTGGCCGGAAAGCATGTTAGTTCTCAGGTTCGACTCCTGGGGGGGGGGGGATGAATCCCCTCTGATATCGCAATTTAATAATATTTCTATTAAAATCTTAGAATCTGTCCTAAAAATTAAATTCTTTCATAATTATTAATATTTGCCCATGGAACTGGAGAGCCGCATCTTGACATCGAAAGAGCCGCGTGTGGCTCGCGAGCCGCAGGTTGCCGACCCTTGAACTAAGTCTTTCCAGATCACAATTACTCTTGAAGTCCGCCTCTCTAGTCACATCCAAGGGGCCGTCCATAGATTACGTCACACAGTGGATCTTAGATTTGTGGCAAAATGTGACAGGGGAGCTTAAAAATTGTGATATCTAAAAGTCAAATTAAAAAAATTATAGGGTATAAAAGTGATATTATGACGTCAAAATACAGGGAGAGCTCAATGAAAATGTGTCACAATGTGAGGGGGATCTACAAATCTTTAAATTCGTGTGTCGTAATTTATGGACGGCCCCTAATCAGAAAAAACAAAAAAATTAATTATAAATATTGAATTTACGTTTCGATATTCTTTGAATCAAAGAAGGATTTTTTAGATAATGTCTTAGTGAGTATAGATATGAGATTTCAGCTAGAATAGGTTAAGGGGTTTCGGGACTGTTTATCATTTTTAAAAGAAAATTCTCAAATCGTCGTCCCATTACCGAGAAATAAATTAATGAAAATTTTCCTTTTAACATGGAAGTAAATGGACCGAGCATTTAAAAGGGCTATAACATTTATACAAATTATACCATTTTCAACAAATTTATACAGATCAATAATTCAACTTTTATAAATCAAATGAAACATTTTTTTAATAGATTTGATAATCTAGTTAATTAGTTATTCATAAATGTAAAAATAAAAAGTTATTTGCAGTCAACAGAATATAACAAAAACACTAGTGTAGAATTCCAACTCTATTTCTTGAAATCATTTTTGTGTTAAATAAATGTTTTTATAATGAAAAATTATTTCAATATTATTTTTATTAATATTATCGAAACAAAGATTTTTATTCGAAATTAACCTCATTATTAACAACTGTTTTATTAAAAAAATTGGTATGTAGACGTTGTCACTCTGGAGAAATACAAAAGATTTTTTCGAAGATCAAACATATAGATAAGCTGTCCCGAACTCCCTTAAATATTTTTCATGAATTCTTTATTTCAGATGTTTTGACTAAAAAGCAAGAAAACCAGGGATATTCATTTTTCAGTTTATTTAGTAATTTCAATATTTCTCTAAAAAATATTGTTATTTCTTGTATTTTTCCTTCGTTAACCCTTTTAAACACTGAAGAAGGAGTGAAAATCCTCCGAATCGTCGGTTTTCAACAGGATGAAATTGACTGAGATAAATTTTATTGTTCATTATTATCCTTGGACTGTCTTTTCATCAAATCCATTGAAATTCTACCAGTTCGTCGCCAAATGAAAGTATATCTACTCTTATTAAACGAGCAAAAATTGTATATTTATTTGTACATATATATACTTGTTTGTTTATATATTTGTATCTTGGTTATATTTTGAAAACGACTCTACCGATTTTGATGAAATTCACGGGTTATGGGGGTTTTTGGGGTGACAATTCGATCTATCACGGTCTCATCTTCGACAAAATTGTTTTTGATGGGTTTTTTCGTAATCAAATTAATTATTCTCAGGTAGACAAATCCCATTCTTAAGGTTTTAAAAAAAGGTTTCCCTTTTCCTTTTGTACCCAGGCAGACAATGGGTTGCCTTAATTCATTGTTCTAAAAGGCCTTGAAGAAGTATTGTGATTGTGGATTTTAACATATTTTGTTCTCCATAAACGTTAGAAATATTAATAAACGTTTTATAATTGTTTTTATAAAGAACGTTATTTATTTAATAGAATAAAAAATAATCAAGAATTTATTTAAAAATATATTTCGCATTAGCAGGTCTCAATTTTCTGAAAAAACAACACATTTTGCTGGGTTTTATTTATTAACAATTGGATGAATAAAAATGAATCATATGGTTGAATCAAAACAGGTGCAGGAGGTGGGGTGTATTGGTGGGGGATCCGGGGGTAGGACGAGGTTTCGGGGGTGGGGTCAAGCGGGGTGGGCGAATACTATATATATTTGAATTTTTTTTAATTTGAAAACGGCTCTCAAATAAAAATCAAACTTTTTATCAGAATTTTAAATTAAAAATAATATTAAAATAAAGATTAATTAACAGGAATAGCAGGGAATTGGACAAAAATAAAAAAAACAGAGTTTTTATTGAATGGGCCAGACGTTTCGTCGATTAATTTCGACTTCCTCAGTGGCTCATTCTATCACTCTTTGTCAAAAGACAATTCCACTACGCGACGAAACATCCTTTAATCCTTTTTATTTAAACTATAATACATTGTTGGATCATGTCCCAATTGCTCAAGAATCTTGAACTTTTACACACTTGAACAATCAAAAAATAAAAACTTCCAACAATGTATTATAGTTTAAATAAAAAGGATTAAAGGATGTTTCGTCGCGTAGTGGAATTGTCTTTTGACAAAGAGTGATAGAATGAGCCACTGAGGAAGTCGAAATTAATCGACGAAACGTCTGGCCCATTCAATAAAAACTCTGTTTTTTATTTTTGTCCAATTCCCTGCTATTCCTGTTAATTAATGCTTATTATGGATACGAGTGATTTACCATTAAAATAAAGGTTTTAACTGAAGGAAGAAGTTAACGAGCATCGCTCGGTGCCTCCAGGTACTACTTCTAATATAAGATGATAAATTATCCAAAATACATTCGTCCGTTTTTGGGGAGCACGTTTTTTAATACGGAACTCTATAACAAAAAAAATGAAACTAAAGCTGAAGTATAAAAATAATTTGTACGGTATTTAAGCAATTCAAATTAATATAATTAAGCTAGAAAGTTACAAGTCTGCCAATTATTGGTTACGCGAAGTTTTCAATGAGAAAAGTTAATGTATCTATCTTGGTAGTAAGTGAAAAGGTGGTGGGGGTAAAAGAAAGGGGTGGTGGAAGGGAAAGGGAGAAACGGTGGTTACTTTACTTGAATGTCTGTTTGATCAAGATGTTTGTTTAGCGATACGACCGCATCGTGTATACAGGGCGGGATAATAAATGCAATCCTCCCGCAGCCATTTATTTAAGAGACAAATAATCATGTCAATGAATTCAAAGCGCTTTTCACCCACTCTCATTATCATTATATTATCTAAAATAATACTCAATTATCTCCCATGGAATATCATTAATTCGAGTATATTCTAGTTACATATAATCTATATAATAAAAATGAATTTCTGTTTCTTTGTAAGCGCAGATCTCTCAAATGCCTGGACCGATTTGGCTAATTTTTTTTTAAATCTTCGTAATAGTCCAATTCAGGTTAATACGTAAAAAAAATTGGAAAAGTTGCCCGGAAAATTGGAAAATTCAGGAAAAACTAAAAAAAATTCAGGTTAGCCAACATAGCTTGCCAAACAATAAAAGAACTAAACTAGCAAAAAAACAAGTGTTGGCAGCCCTGTTTGTTTGATTTTTGAGTGTCATTCATTCTCAATAGTTCTAACCACATTATCGTTGAAGAAGAATTTAATACTGCAACAAAGATTTAAAAAACTATCTATTTTTTTAAATGTACATTTAAAACCAAAAATTAAAAAAAAATCGTCATGATAACTAAATTTTTGAAAAAGTTATGGTTATTTAAAAAAAGCTATTTTTTTCAAAAATTCCTAACTTCTTTTGGGTTGGGTGAAAAAATTTGAAAAAAATTCTGAAAACCGTCTTTAATAGGGTAGAAAAAAAAATAAAAAATGTTTCAGCCAAGCTTTTGATTATACCTATATATAGATGAAAAATATTCAATTTAAAATAAAATATGTTATTTAAAAATCATTTTTCTTAAAAATAACCTTGGGAATCTCACCTCATCTTTTTTCTATTGTATTTAAGACCCTCAGCCATTTCAAAAGAACTAAGCCTTTTGGCTTTTGTATTCGAGCTCATTCATTCATTTCAATACTATTTATTTATTTCAAAGTTAATTATAAAGAATTATTGAAACTATACTAACTAAACTAACTAAAAGGAATTAATTAGCTTTTGGAATTTCTTTAAAAATATATTTTAAAGATAAAAACCAAAATTCAATTAGCCCGTAGAATTCTTTAAAGAAAACAAAATCATTTGAAAACCCATTGTTATATTGTTTTAAAATCTGGAAATTTCAGCCTATTGAAATTATTAAAAACCTATTTTGAGCCTAATTAAACCTAAATTTTCTATAATCTAATAATAAACTTTAAAAGTTTATTATTTTTAATTTTTTAATTGGATAATTCTCCCTAAATGACGATTTTTACCTTATTTATTGAATTTTTACAAGACAAAAACTTTATTTTAATTTAAGTTTAAAGGTTCTTTTTGCCGAATAATTGAGTAGCAGAAGGCGGGCCTTGAAGCTAGTTATAAAATAAAAATAATAAATAATGTTATGTTATTAAATTGAAAGTTTTTGTGCCGAGAGTAGCAGAATTTGTATATATTGAAGGAGACAATAAAAGAGTGTGTCTTCTGCTGGAATGATAAATTTTATTTATTTATAACGAAACTATAGTCTCATTATAAATAAATAAAATTTATAATTCCAGCAGAAGACACACTCTTTTATTGTCTCCTTCAATGTTATGTTATGTTATGTTAGTGGTTTTTTTCATCATAGGCTCCACGACAAGCGCTTGATGAAAGTCATGATTTAAAAAATAAAACACTAAATAAACAAAAAAAATAGAATAAAATATATAAATAAACAAAACAAATAAATAAATAAAACAAATAAAACAAATAAACAAATAAAACAAATATACAAATTAATCCTGTATATGTCAGAAATCAAGTCCGGTATGATCATCGTCTAAAAACTCGCCAATTCGATAGTATGCCTTTTTTGGTAGTGTACGCTTAATGGAGGATTTAAATTTATTTAGAGCTAGACTAGCAATTTCCTCCGGAATTTTGTTGTAAAAGCGCACACCTTGACCCATGAATGAAGCGTTTACCTTTTGTAAACGAAACCTTGGGATGGCGAGTTTATTCTTGAATCTAGTATTGAATTCATGCCTATCACTATTCTTTGCGAACTCAGTAATATTCTTTTGCACATATACTAAGAATTCGTAAATGTATTGGGATCCCACCGTCAGAATATTTATCTCCCTAAATTTTTCCCTAAGGGACATTTGTGGACCCAAATTATATATAGCTCTAATGGCTCTCTTTTGAATAATAAATATCCTGTCGATATCAGTTGCCTGTCCCCAAATTAAAATACCATAGGACATCACACTGTGGAAGTAGCTATGGTATACTAAGCGAGCCGTATCGACATTCGTCAATACACCACTTGCCTTTATTCGAGGGGTGATCCGCGATTGGAAGTAGGTATACATCTCTTTCAAAGTATTTTGGAAGTACTTGGAAATATTTGGAAGTACATGGAAATATTTGTAAGTGCTTGGAAATATTTGGAAGTACATTGTGAAATATTTGGAAGTATTGGAAATATTTAAGTGTGGAAGTAGGTGTACAGCATATTAGGTCGCGGTTCACCCCTCGCCTTTATTATACACACACCTCTTTCTCGTAAATTTATATTAGGGGTGTCCAACCTTTTGGCTTACACGGGCCACATTTGAATAAAAAACAAATGTTTCGAGACGCGGATAAAATTTTATAATTTTATTGATATTTGCTATTCAAAAAAGATAGTTAATAATGTAGAAATAAGAACTTTATTATTTTTTTAGCTCATAGTGAGCTTCTAATTTTACTTTTCGTAAATTTTATGCTTGAAAATAGTTTATCGTATTAGTACAAGATCCCGACTTAGGTCGACTCGAGTTTCCTAATGAAATTAATATTTTCATAATTTAATGTATTAATAATTTAATATACTTATATACTTTAATTTTTTATTAAAAATAGCTATGCAGGGAAATTGGATGTCGACCCTATCAAGTTTTGTTTATTAAAAATATTAATTTCATTAGGAAACTCGATAGGTGAAGGAGGACCTAAGTCGGGATCTTAGACTAAATATGTAATTACATATCTACAGAAAGTGATATTATGTATTAGTATTTGTTTATATTTTTTCCTGCCTAGATAATTAATATGAAATTCCAATAAAGAGACAATATTCAATTTTTCTTTCAGATCGGTATCTAATTGTTGTTCTAGAACATTCAATCAGAAAGTTTGCAAGTAGAAAATTTATTTCTAATGAAAATGTAGTGGAAAATTGACCAAAATGATGATTATTTTTTCGGAAATCTGGAAATCTAGTTCCAGATTCAAAATTTAAAATTAGTACTTTTATTTTTCGAAAACTTCACAGTAGATTTTCAGATTTCTTATTTTAAAGAAAAAAATTATCAGGTCAAATTGTTGTGCTACATATAAATCTAAATGTTTTAAGAAATTTTATGACTTTATACTAAGCCACGGGTTGGACAGCCTTCGTTTAAATCGTTTAAATATGAGGAATGAAAATTTATTTTTTAAAAGGGTCACGATCTATCCCTGACTATCCATTTTCTATTGATATGTAAGAAAGTGCAAAGATCTAAAAGACAAGTCCTGACAAGTTTTAGTCCAGGAGAGAAATTATCAATTAATTAATTGTGATTGTTCTAGAAAACCCCAATTCCTTGTCTTCTTGTACTAGAATGATATAACTATAGACTTGGTTAGTGTCGTAGCATATAAATTACTGAAATAATAAATATTTTAGAAAATGAAAATATGAGAAGAAGAAGAATTTTTAAATATTCGAAACTTCATTATTTTTTTTATCTTATATAGTTGAGCTTATAATTTTGCTTTTAGTGAATTTTATTCTTTGAAAAAGGCTTCACGTATTGTACAAATGTACATTCATATTTCGAAAAAGGGAATAAATATATATATCAACATATAAATCTCAATGTTTTAAAGAAGTTTATGATTTTATGTTGGGCCACTCTCATTGCAGTGCTGATAGGGATGGACAGCCCTGATTTATATAATTTTTAAATTCACTCAAAGTTTTTTATAAAGATAAATCAATGAGATTGTCCTCTGTTTGATGCAAATATACATATAATCTATTTGTATAGCCAAACATACCTCAATAAATGTTCCTGATGACAAGAGCTATAGATTTTATGAAAACTTTTTTCATCAAATATAGTGATATTGAATTATTTGCAAATTGTATCCATCAATCCATACACTCCCATTTAATTGTCAATTATTAAACAATTAATTCTAATTACAGATAATTTCAATTTAATCAATTTGTAATTCTGGTATATGATTTTCACACATAAAATGTTTTTCTATCTATCGCGAATGATGTCAGAATTAGTTATTTAGACAATTTTCTACGATTAATCAGATAGTTAAATTAAAAATATTGAAATACCTATGAATTTTTTTTGAAAAATGATTAAAAAATAAAATAGTTTAGCTGAAACCTGAATAATGATGATGTCAGAATTAGTTATTTAGACAATTTTCTACTATTGAAAAAATACAAAAAGAAAAAATAGATAAATAAATGATTATTTTTTTCTCACAACGAAGGATACTTATTCAAAAAAAACCGACTTCAAAAAATTAAATTACAACAAATCAAATTCACTAAAAGATATAAAATAATTAACTAATTTAGTTACAACTAAACGACGAAATCTTTAAATGAAATCGCTTTTTGAAGTCGGTGCCAAACATATACATTTTATGAATCGCACTCGACGGATCTTACTTAGTACGTTTGGCTCACTTATATAGTTTGTTTGGCACCGACTCCAAAAAGTGATTTCATGTAAAAATTTCGTAGTTTAGTTGTAACAAAATTAGATAATTATTTTATAACTTTTAGTGCATTTTATTTGTTGAATTTAATTTTTTTTGAAGTCGGTTTTTTTTTCTATAAATTATTTTTATTTTTCTCTTTTTAATGATGTTAATAATGGTGTCTTAAGATAATATTTTGCTTGCATCTCTTAAGAGAAAGCGTCAGGCGAATGAATCAGAAAATAAAATTCAATTCATAAATAGAGAAATTCTCTAGAGACGTTGTCGGGTTTTAAATGAATGTTTTAAGATTGTTTTTTTTTTAAATTTTTTTATTTTTATATATGTATATATAAAAGATTTTATTTATTATAATTTCGATTATTTGCGTATAAAAATTGGATATTTCCGTTATTTTGTCATTGATCATATCATCAGAATTTGACCAAATTAATATGGGACCACCCCTAAGGTATCCTCTTTCCAATATAAAAAGAATCATCGAAATCGGTCCACACGACAAAAAGTTCTCGCTGAACATACATAAAAATGAATAAATAAATTCTATACTGATCCAAGCAAAAAGAATCATTAAAATTGGTTCATAAACAAAGAAGTAATGCGTGAATAAGTGAACATACATAACAAAACAAGGTCCAATACCAATGAAATTTATATGGTACCAATCGGAAATTATACTGAACACAATGCAAAAAAACCCATCAAAATCGGTTCACGATTGGCGAAGATATCAGGTAACATAGATACAAAAAAATTCACTCGAATTGATAACCTTCTTTTTTGAAGTCGGTTAAAAATTAAATAACATTATGTGTTTTGATTTGAAAAATAAAAAAAATTTTAAATTATTTTTTGTTCATTTGAAAAACATTTCCAATGTTCCTATACATTTTCTATAAGAAATTGGAGGGAAAAGTGAAAACTTTTTCAAATCTCGATACCTTCTGGAGGTGAGCTAGAGCCGAGGGGTGATCCGCAATTGGAAGTAGGTGTACACCTCTTTGGAAGTATTTTGGAAGTACTTGGAAATATTTGAAAGTACTTTGAAATATTTGGAAGTGCTTGGAAATATTTGAAAGTACTTGGAAATATTTGGAAGTGCTTGGAAATATTTGGAAGTACTTGGAAATATTTGGAAGTACTTGGAAATATTTGGAAGTACTTGGAAATATTTGTAATTACTTGGAAATATTTGGAAGTACAAGTGCAACTAGGTGTACAGCATATTTGGTCGCGGTTCACCCCTCGGCTAGAGCCAACCTAGTAATAAATTTAAATATAATAAAGTAATAAAAATTTACTTCCTGGTTTAATTACGTATGCATAAATCCAATTTTTTATTTTAATATATATCATTATTTTGAATAAATTTTTAAAATAGAGAGAATCTTTGATTTACACCCTATGAACACATTAGTTTTAAGTGGAATAATGTTCAAATAACATAACTTTTACATTAGCCATTTTTTGTAAAATCTCACATAGATTCACAGTGTTAAGTACTAAATAAAACAAAAATTTAATTTTTTTATTAGATAAGTGTTCAAATTATTTTGCTTCAAACGTTCAAACGTTAAAGAATAAATATTTATTCAATAGAATTAGATAAATTAAAAAGCAATTCCATTAGACTGTTATTTCAGATTCATAAACTGTGAGCTTCTTTTTAGAATCAAGTTACGAAAGATAAATAGACTATATTTCTGTTCTTTCAGGGAGAACTGGTTCGTTGCTCGTTGCCATTCATTAAACAAAAGAGAAAAAGAGAAAATTGAGAGAAATAATTTTGACATGAGCCTAACATGTTTTAAATATTGACTAAATTTCTCTAATTAACGAATAATTTCAAATAGAAAATCGTAAAAATTCAAATTGATCAACGACAAATTAGATTAATTTTGGCCATGATTTATTCCCCTTCGAAATGTATGTTCCCAAAATTAAAGGCCGATGTTATATAGAAACCGCAAAGTTGACTTGTGGTTACAAGATACAAATAGGGTTGCCAGATATCTTGTTGGTCAAATCGGGACAGGTTGGGTTAGGTTATAACAAATAATATTAAAATCAGAAAATTAGTAAATTCGAATTATTGCATAGTAAATAATATTTATTAAAAAAAATATATTTTCTTAATAAATGTATACAAAACATAACTAAACTTTAAAATCACAACTTTAAGGACTTTCCCTAATAAATCGATTTTCTTGCAATCCTTTTAAGACTTCGAATACACATATTTATAAGTGTCTTTTATACGTATAAATTTTTTAAATAGTTCTTGCGGCACTAAATTTGTAAATATTGACCTTTGAAATTTGCATATTTAACACTCGAACCTTATCCCGATTGATATTAAAGCGACTGTTTCATTAAATAACAATTATAATTTTCTTGAAATTATTTTGAAAAACTGAGAATCATTAACTGAAGATATAACAAATATTTTTCTGTTAAAATAATTGTATGAAAAATGTTAAAAGTTAGGTACTTTTGATGATTTTCGTTTTTTTCTCACATGACATGGCAACGTCGCACTAAAATCACTCAATTTTTCCATACCTAAAAAACTTCTGCAGCTGGTGTATTTGAAATTTTTAGCTAATTCTCTCAAACTAACTATACTGTTTTATCTGGATTGTCGCATTGAGCTGTTTCATGAAGAGTTTCTTTCTTTGTCTTTTAGCGTCGGTAAGAATGCAATGTTGCCAGTTCTGAGAAACGACGCAGCGAAAATATTTTTGCCTTTCTGCGCATGTGAGAGTAGGGGAAGGAGAGAACTGCATCTAATCTATATTAGGGAACATCCTTAAGAACAAAAATTCAAAAATAATCTTTTAATTCTTAGAACAAAACTTAATCACAAATACAAAACGGATTTTTAATTCTAGTTGTACTTTTGATTCGATTTGGCTTTTTGTAGTAATATCTTATTAGTTAACAAGTAATCGTGCATTACGCTACAATTAAAATCATAGTTTTCTAGGCATTGAATAATACTTTCAACGGTATTAATTTGAAGTCTATTTCTCTCGTCTGACCATTGAATTTCCATGTACGATCAATTAATATAAATCAAAATAGGCCAAACCGGGACATTTGGATGTCAACTTGACAACTTGACTTAAGACTCAAAACAAAAATTTATATTTCGGGCTCTGTCCCTAGATTCCAACATTGTTTTATACTATATCTCTCAGTGAGAAAATGTGTAATAAGTCATAGTTTTTTTATTTTTTCTGATCTATATTATGTTTATTTTGTATTGTGTATTTTTTTTTTTTGAACTATGACTGTTGTTTTCTCCAAATAAATAAATAAATAAATAAATCATATTATATTGGTCTATTCAGAAATAACTGGCTATTCTAAGTACAATGCTTAGTCATCTTAAGGCAAAATATATTCTAATTCAGAGCTTAATTATTCTTTTTTTTCTATTGGGTGTCTGAAATGGATCAGGTGTATTTTGTTTTTTAATCATTACTGCAGATGTGAAGCTTTGGGAGTTGAGTTGTTTATTGAAAGATAAGTTTTGGATGAAGCCACCAAGATTGCAAATTTTTAATGAGCTCTTTTTACTATTAAAAGAAAGAATTTAATTTTTAGGACACATTCTAGGATTTTGGTAGAAATATTTTTTATATATTGCGATATCAGAAGGGATTCATCCCCTCAGGAGTCGAACCTCAGAGAGAGTTTTTTGTGTCGAGGATATGAGCAGCCCGAAAAGCATGTTAGTTCTCATGTTCGACTCCTGAGGGGATGAATCCTCTCTAATATAGCAATATATAAAAAATATTTATACTAAAATCCTAGAATTTGTCCTAAAAGTTAAATTCTTTCTTTTAATATACATTGGTTAAGTTTAACCTGAGCTGATTTTTTGAAAAACATTCCAAATATTTTCAAAAAAAGATGCTCAAATCTTTAGTTTTATCTTTTTAGTATATATTAATCGAGGAAGCATTTTCATTCTTCCATAAGAACAATACAATTTCTTCCTCTATAAGGGACCATCCATAAATTTCCTCACACGATTTCAAGATTTTTTAGAACCTTTCCCTCCCCCTGTGTCACATTCTGTCACGTTTTCATTGAGCTCCCCTATATTGTGACGTCACACTTTCAATTTTATTAATTGAGGAGGTCTCATAGAAAAGCACTTAAGTCCAAAAATCATTTTTTTCAAACCAGTCTACGCAGTGAATTCTCTTTGATGATGATAATTTTATATATAAAATATAGTAATTAGAAAATTCACAATTTTTTTTATATATAAAATTCTCTTTATCATAGAGAACTCAGTGCGCAGACGGATTTGAAAAAAAGAAGTGATTTTTGGACTTTATTTTTTATAAACTATCATTTATTAATTAAATATCTTAGTGTAAATCATTGTGATATATTGAAATTGTATGTTTTTTAATAAATCAATAAATTTTTAAATTATCCATATATGCAGATGCAGACTAGTATGATTAATAGGATAATAAGATATTGTATCTATGAGAATTTGTTTTTAATAAAAATAAACCTTTAGTTGAATTTAATATTGAAATTAATATTATACAGTTATATATATATATATATTATAATTTATTGTTAATAAGATTTAATTTACTAACAACATTCTTAACAGGTTGGGGCTTAGGATCAAGAATATCATTGATACCACAAACATGACTATCAACAACACAAATCGATTTAAGTACTTATCCCCTCCTATATATAAATTTCTGTAGATTAAAACCAGTTCAGAAATCAGGGTAATGGCTGATGCATATTTTTAATGCGCTCTTTTTAGTATATATTAATCGAGGAAACAATTTTATTCTTCCACTAGCTGACGTCCGGGCCTTCGATAGATAAGAACAATACATTTTCTTCACGACAAGGGGTCGTGCTATCATATGAGAGCTCCTCGATTGTAGTATTTTTTATTATAAATTATACTATAAATTAAACTCATCTAAAGGGATTTAATATATTTTAAGTTTAACTTTATTTTTATTATTTAACACATTTACTATTACTCTTACTATTACTATTATTGCATTATAAATGAATTTAAAAAATATATTTTAAAATTTTTTAATTTTTAAGATCTCCGGGCTCCTCTGTCACATTTTCTCACAAATTTGAGATTCCCCATCCCCCCTTGGTGAGTGACGTAGACGGCCCCTAACTAGTAGACTCTGATTTTTGCCAATGACATTTTTATGATTGAAATAAAAGTAAACTCAGGAGAGGGCTCACATTGGATTTTCGCGCACCACTGGAGGCCATGAAGCCAGTTTTTTTCTAAAAAATATTTTTAACTTTTAAAGCCATCGTTTACTTTCCCTTGGAATTGATAAAATGAAAGTAAATTTTATCTTCTATTGTTAGAAGACTGTTCAACTCAAGAGGATATGCTATGCACTTAAAGAAGTAAATTATGAGATATTATTGTCAAATTTGTATGAATTTATTTTATTTTTTTATTGTGTCAAAAGAAAGTTGATATTGTGGTTTATTTAAAACTCCGCGATGACAGTCTTTGATGTTTTTGAAACCCAATCCAGCATGTCAAAAAATGAAATTCATTTGTTTTTCTCTAATCTACTTTGATAACTCTTTTTATTCTTATAGTAATCAAGTTGATGTTTCAAAAAGAAATAGGTGATTGATTTTTGTATATTCAGGTGGAAAATCACTTAAAATAAAATTTGCTTTAAGCTTATGTAGTGTATAGTTTTTAAGGAATTTGGTGTTGGTACTTGGTTTTATCCAATAATTTTACGTAGTGTAATTGAGATTTAATTAAAAGTTCTTATTGTATCAAGGGAATGCAATCTCGAAATCTCGAAATGTCGATCTCACGAGAATCTGGTTAGTCCTCAAAATTATTATATTAATGAAAATATTATCAATGAATCTAAATTTTATAAATATTTAGGCATACATATTCAGGCAAATTTAAAGTGGGATATGCATATTAGTTATATAGTCAATAAGGCTTATAGGAAATTGGGGATGTTTGGTAAAATTTTGAAGGGTACATCTAGAGAAGTTAAGTCAAAAGTTTATTTAACTTATGTAAGACCTAATTTAGAGTATTGTTCGGTGGTTTGGGACAAACATCCGCAACGATTAGAAAGAAAAATTGATATGGTACAAAGGAGCGGCTAGATTTGTTTTTGGTAAATTTGATAGGTTTAGTGTCACTTCAATGATTGATGAATTAGGATGCCCTAGCTTATTGGAGAGAAGAGAATGGGCTAAATTGAAAGTGATTTTCAAAGTGTATAAGGGTTTTAGGAGTTGGGAGGAAATAACGAATAGATTTCAGGAACCAAGTTATTTAGGTAGAGCTGATCATAGAAAAAAGATTCGTAAGCCAAGATTCTTGAAAAATATCGGTTTACATTCATTTGTAGGATCTAGCATTGATTTATTGAATAGTCTGTCTGTTATTACTTTGGATTATAGTCCTCTGCCCCCTATGATTAAATCAATTATAAATTTTTCAATGTCCTAAGCCAATTGTGCAAAATTTAGTTCTCACAAGCATAGATTACCTGAGATAGAGAGAGGTCATACCATCCTTGTTAAGGTTTTGACAGGTTTCCTTAACAACTTATGACAAATGTCGGGATGGCTAATGCGTCGTTTGCTTCTGGTACCGGAATTATTTAAATTACGTTTTGTCTTTTGATGGAAATCTATGATCATGTTTTTTGTTAATGAGCATAAATTTCTATTGTTTTCTTGTTTGTTAATTGTTAATTTCTTTTAATTTATTTTTATTTATTTTTATTAATTTCTGTAGTTAATTTGTATTGATGTTTTGTTACCTAGCCACCGAGGACTTGTGCCTTTAAGCAGGTTGATTAATAAATATTTATTTATTTCGGTATTTTCGAGATCGCGGGTACTTTTTAAAAAACTCTATTGATTTTATTCGAAAAATTAAAACGCGATGAAAACTGGTTAGCTTGTTATGTGATTAAGTAAGACACAACATTAATTTTAAAAATATGTTTATTCTTTATAATCATTTACTTGAACACAAACAATTACCCACTTTTTAATTTTTTTTTTGGAAATTAACAAAAATAAAATAATACATGAGAAGGCTTTTTTTTATTTTCAATTTTTTGCCAAAAATTCCACAGTTTTTGTATTTTCTTCAAAAAATTATACATAATTAAAACAATTCACAATAGATAAAAACAAAAAAACAATATTAACGAGGAAAATAAATGGTTTATAAAATCTAAATACATTCAAATTACAATATAGATTCTCAAATTGAAAGAAAATAAAGTAAAAAGAAAAAAAAAGGAAAAAAAAATTTGAATAATTAAAAATAAGAGAAAAAAAAGCAGAAAAAAATTTACAAAGTATATAAATCCCTATGATATTTTACACTATAAACCAGTGTTTCCTGACGTAGGACCCACGCCCCACAAAGGGGCAATTTGATTGTTAAAGGGGCAATTCAAAAATGGGCTCGCACAGATAAATATACAAATCTACAAAATTAGTTATCCATATTTGAAAAAATAAATGTTAACTAAATTTAATACTAAGTACATAGCTTCAGCAATATATAAAATACACTTAAATGTATGTAGATTTGGAGATGTAAAACCATACAAAATACTAATCAACAAAATTTTGTTTTTGTAATTATATATATACATTTAGGTAATAATTCATTTTTAGAATATAAAAATTTTGTATATGTTATATTAGGGGCATGAGAATTTTAGAAAGGCTTAGGTGGACATGGCACAAAAAAGGTTGGGAAACACTGTTATGAACACTTTTACACTTAAGTTGGCCCGTATTAGGAAGCCCGAATTAGGAAACGATGTAGCAGTTATAATTCTGTACTTTCCTGAAGATGAGGTTACAGCTCGAAATATATATATTAAAAAAAATTTACCTCTTTTATTTTTTTTTAATTTTAATCTGAAACAAGTGACCTAGAAATCTTAACTCATAGTAAATGAATATTTCGTAAAATATTTATTTACTTTTATCTTTATAGCGATGTAGCACTTTGGCAATTTCTTCTTGTTCTCTCGCTCAATCTCGTCAATCTCGTGAGATCTCGCCAATTTATGCTTCGGGATTGATCTAGTAAAATAGCCCGAGATCTCGCGAGATCGGGATTGCATTCCCTAATCAAGCATTTTAATATTTGTTTTAATCAATTTTTTCCTCTACTCTTTATTTATTTATTTGAATTTAAAAGATAATCCACAAAAAATATTCGATTAATTATCTTGGAAGGTTGACTAATCCCGTTTCTTGTTATCCAAGCGGGACAATTCATTAAAAAAAAAAAAAAAAAAAAAAAAAATTGGAAAGTATTGAATTCGATTGGATTTGCAATGCCTTGCTAGAAAACAAATGACATCCTTCCGTGGCAAGGGGTGCAATGGCTAAGCGACGCATTTCTATTCAATCTAATCAATATGAATGACATTTTAATACGATAAACCATGTTTAGTTTGCGAGAGATCAAGGTATTAACTGGGGAAACGAACACATATACAATACTACTATTTAGGACAAACCAAATACTCTCCCCTTCTTTTGATTTATTTATTGATAGCTCTACGGCACGCCTTGGCCGGCTGCCTGTTAAAAACTTGGCCTAACAAAAATTTAAGCCCACTAAAAAAACTTCAGATCAGTGTTTCCCAACCTTTTTTGTGCCATGTCCCAGCTAAGCCTTTCTAAAATTCTCATGCCCTCTATGTAACATATACATAATTTTTATAGTTTTTAAGGAATTTGGTGTTGGTACTTGGTGAAATTGAACGAATCCACCTCCACGCGGTGTACACGGGCAATGCCTTTGGGGATTAATTAATCGTCAAATGTAGCTAAATGATTCTTAATAACCCTCCAATGTTAGTTAAATTCAATTCAGGGACAGGGGGTAGTGATGAGCATTTGGGCTCCTTAAGGTATCACATAGAAAGTAAAATAGAGTTAGTGAGAGTGGTACTTGGTGAAACATTTTTTAAATTATTGGATAAAAAAATACTTGGTAGGTTTTCACATTAAGATATAAAAATAAAACGAATTTATTTTTGGAGAGACTTTAATCTCGATATATATATATTAACTAACCCATTTCCAGAAGCAACAGAAAGTCTATATCGAGATTAAAGTCTCTCCAAAAATAAATTCGTTTTATTTTTATATCTTAATGTGAAACCTACCAAGTATTTTTTATCCAATAACATAATTTTTATATTCTAAAAATGAAAGTTATTGCCGAGAGTAGAATTTTATATGATTGAAGCAGTACAATAAAAAGAGTGACTTCTGCTGGAATTTATATAATCTTATTTATTCATAAACAACGAAGGTTCGGAGGCTATTGCCCTCTTTCTTCAGGGTCTATTGACAATGTCAGTTCACAGGAACTCTGAATGAAGGAGTGAATAGCTTTACAAACGTCGGTTTATGTAATAAAGATAATATAAATTAGCCTTCGTTATGAATGCTCGTAACAAATAATTTCACTTTATCAGTCAGTCTCCAAAAGTACTACAATCTTAAATGAATTATCATTCATATAAATTTTATTACTAAAAACAACATTATTGGATGAATTATTGATGAAGCGGTCTTAAAGAAGATATTTTATTTATATGTTGCATGAAGCTACTTACTATCAAAATTTGTTAAGATTTATTTTTCAAATATGTATAACTTTGTAGATTTTAATATTTATCCGGAAGAGCCCATTTTTGAATTGCCCCCCTATGGGGCGTGGGGTCCACGTTGGAAACACTATTCTAGAGTATAGGTAATTTTACAAATTCTAAATACTTTTCTCTTTGTATACAAATTCAAATTGAAGGAAAAAGTGAAAAGGCTTTCTGTGAATTTTAATAATTTGGCAATTTTTTTTTCCAGCGAACCGTTTGATCGAAAATTTGAAATATGACACTAAAGTGCAGTATTCACTAAGACAATAAAAGAGTGTGTCTTCTGCTTCGAATTATAAATTTTCTCTCTTTTATTGTCTCAGTCAATATATAAAAATTCTGCTACCCTCGGCACAAAAACTTTCAATGTGCAGTATATTTATACAAACTTGTATGTTAAATTTCAGTCTATTGACTACAACAGTTTGAATTTTTTACATCTTTACTTTCACATTTAAATTTCATTCTCAAGTTCTGATGGCAGAAAACAGTAAATTCAATCACTTCTTTGTTCTGGAAATATAAACCGTTTTGGAACTAGAACGAACTTTCTTTCTCAAGCTATCATATGCATCGAAATCCAGTCATATAGGCAGAAAATAATCTTAAATACAAATTATTTTTCCTACGATTTCAGAAATTCATAAACCAGAATAAGCAAAATTAAATTTAAGATAATTTAAAACTCCAAAACAATTCTTATTGGTACGCTATAGGCAGGTGTATACAAAGTAATGTGAAATTTTTGTAAACGAAACAGTTTAGGCAGGGTATTTAATATGATATAAGGCACTCAAGAAGAACTTTTGGAGCATTTTCACTCAATGCTAAGTTTCTTGAGAACTATGCATAATACATATTAGCATTTTCGCTCATTGCTTGGTTTCCTGAGAACTAAGAATAATAATGGATGAGTCTCGGGAAACGGATGTTTTTCAGGAAAGCATAACTCTGCAGATTAAAAAAAAATTCATAGAAACAATCACTAAAATATGCCATTATTGAATGCTTATGAGCGAAACATTATGGCTGACAAATGATAGCCATTTTCACGTACACAAATTCGAAGGCTCTCTCGATAAAAATGAGCTTCATCGCTCATTATGATGGTCAAATCCTCATTTTCTTCAAACATATCAAGCATTGTTTGTAAAAAATTGAGATGTTGTTGGTAATATCGCTCATTCAACTGTTGGACTATCGTAATTTTATACGGGTGAAGCCCTAGGTCTTTGTGTAAAATTAGCTTCACAGTGTGCTTTGAATAAACTTTGGCAAGAGTGGACGCAAACTTTCGAGAGCACCTTCGAATTTGTGTTGGTGAAAATCATTTATCAGACATAATTTTTTGCTCATAAAGCATTCAATAATGGCATAGTTTAGTGATTGTTCCTGTCAAAATAAAATATTTTATTTTGAAATATTCGCAGACTTATGCTTTCTTGAAAAACATCCGTTTCCCAAGACTCACCTTGTATTATAATATAAAGTCTATAGCATATGGAGGAAATATACTTTTTAATAGTGAAAGAAATATATAAATCGGTTGAGTAGTTTCTAATACTCTTAGAAACTACTCAACCTTTTAACTGCTTATAACACACACACACTTAACATTCCCTCTTTATAATATTAGTATGTCTATAGATTGGCCATTGTGCACAATCAATGTCTGTGCTAGATGGCACAGTTTAAAATTAAAATTATGATTAAATCCCTGATTTTAAATCCTTTCAAATTGGACTTGATGATCATTAAGGGTTTCAAATGTGTGTGTGTTCTTGTGGTAGGGTTTGTGATGAGCGTCCTCTCCCCTTTTCTCTCGGCATACCTAATCCCATTTTCTTGGCTCAAATGTTCAAATCCAGATTGTCCCACAGCACAAGCAATCTCTCATGTTAATTGACCACAAAGGCGTTCCGAGAGGATGCCAAAGCCCGCAATGCGGGGACATTTCACAAATCAGGAGGGAATTTAGTTCAGATATCAATAATCAAATTAGTTGCAATTAATCTTATTAAACATTCAAAGAACGACTGTATATTTATTAACGTGGTTATCATATTAATGCATTTAATTAATCTAGAGAGTTAATTTTGCGTATCTTAAAAATGATTGTATATAAATATATGAAAAAAGAAATGAGAGCTACAATCCTACAATACTCCAGATGGAACTCAACACCCACATCTTTTGTATTGGAACTAGATGAGCTTTTACCGATTATGGAGACTTCCAGAGAAACCTCATGACTTCAAGTCACATTTTTAATAACCAGTAATTACGCTGCCCAGTAAAATTAGACAAATAGGTTTCAAAAATCCTAGAAACGCTTCCCTTAGACTTGGGTTAATGTGTGTCAAAAGTCCCCGAGGTGGGGGAGGTTAAAGTACCCTTTTTCAGTTTTTCGCTTATAACTCGAAAACGGTCCGTATAGTATACAAAATTGCAGTTTTTCAAAACTTCAACCTCATTGTCGCATGGGTTACCATTATCCAATTAAGATGAAACTTTATTTTAATTGTAAGAAATTTAATTTAGTTTAAAAATGTATAGAATGGTCTTTGTCGAAAACATGCTCCTTCATGGTCAAAATGGGAAAAAATCGAAAAAAGAGAGAGTTTTTGGGATATCCAAAAGTGATTCGGGGGATGTTTTTTTGGATAAAAAATCGAACTACTGAACCAATTTTGCATTTTTTTATTTGTATTCGACGCAAAATTTTATCCTCTTTAATTTACTATAGAAGTGTTATTTACATAATATGGACTGTTTTCGAGTTATAAGCGAAAAACTGAAGCATCTTAAAGTTTTCGTAGGATAATCGATAAAAGCGCTTGTGGGCAAAACTCAAGAGATGCGTATTCAACCCCTAAACCTGATTAAACGATAATAACTTTTAAGATCCATAAATTATTTGCATTTATAAATAAATATAAATCTTTATAAAAAACAATCTTCAAAAGTTTATTGGAATAGCAAAACGTTTCGTGAGAAATTCTTCCATTATCCATGTAATTTTTAAACAAATTTGAAGAAAAAAATATTTTCTTTATATTTATTTCTTAAAGAAACTATTTTTTCAAATTTGTTAAAAAAATTCCATTATAAAGAAAGAATTTCTCACAAAACGTTCGGTACTCAAAGTTTGAAGATTGTTTTTTTTTTATAAAAGATTTGTATTTATTTATTTATTAGATGACGCCCAGACCTTCGGCCCGGCGTCACCTAGCCCCCTGGCGGGGAGCGTCTCGCTTTATAGTTAAAATTTATATAGATAATAGCTGACCCGACCAGGCGTTGCTGTGACTAACTCTTATACTTCAGTTAAAAAATAAAGAAGACAAAGATTTTTCTTTTAATAAAATAAGAATAAAACAATATATTAAAAAAATGATAAATGATTATATATTGCTTACCTGTCAAAATTGATTTGATCAAAAATTTAAATATATTTTAAAAATAATAATAGTTTTGAAAATAAATTGAAAATGAAAATAATTATAGAATAGGTATTAAAACAGTAAATGAATGATATATTACTTGTCAAAATTGTTCCCTTAACCAAAAATAATATTGACAGTTGAAAGATTTCCAAAAAGCTATTATCGGCTATCTTGTTTGTTTGCTTTTACCCCCAGAGAGGCGCTGGCGTTGTTTCCTCGAAAAAAATATTTTTTGCATGCCACAGGTGTGATATCTATAAAAACACTATATAAAAAACACTCGTGTATTTGAATGGAATGTTGTGTGAAAATTTCAAAGAAATCAGTGAAGAACTTCCAGAGATCCTTCAACTTATCACTTAAGAGTAACAGTACATTTTTATTTATATAGATTACTCACAATCAATAAATTTTATATATGTATATATATGATATAGGAAATCATAATAAATATATTTTCAATTCAGATGATGAATTTAGGATCCATGAAATAGTATAGTAAGTTTACTTAAGCGGAGGCCAAGATCCATGAATGGGCAAGTTAGTTTAGCTGCTAATTATTATTTTGCACTAATCTTTACGGTCTTAAAAGATTTATGAGATAATCCCCAAATTACCAATAATTAAGGAAAATTGGATTAGATTCTTAAAGGCTGACTTAAAGGTTTAATTAGACATGTTTTATCACTAGAGAGGCAAGCCAAGCCTGCCCTAGTATTAAATTCACTCAAATTTTATTTATTTATTTATTTTACTCATTGTATTATATTGTATTAAATGTATTGAACTTCAAGAAAATGATTTTTTCTGTCTCTTTGTTTATATTCCGATACCCACGATAACCCAAGAACAGAAAGTTGTAAAAAGATACTTCTGGTGCCAAAATGTTTTTATTATCAAAACGAATAGCTGATTAGACTTTAGGCTCTCTAGTTTTTTCTCTTCAGCTTTTGAAAATGCAGAAAAAATCATTTTATTCTCAAGATAATTAAAATAGAAATTAGTAATCGTTATATTTAAGTTTATTAAGTACTAGGGAGGATTTAACTGTCGGGCGTACCATGTCTTGAAAAAGTTTTTACTTTTTTCTCGATTTACATGTTGAAATAAGCTATGGTACACTTACTTCCTGGGGCAGTGACTAAATCTGCGGAACAAAAAATTTCAACTGATAGCAGAGGCTAAAGATGAATTATCCAAATTAAAAGAAATGATGAAGAGACTGTAGGTTTACTGCCTCAAAAATTATTATCTACTAGTTAAAACAGCCAAGTCAAAAATAATTAACTTTAGGAAAGGGAGAGAAAATTGAAGAAGTAAAAAATTAAATATCCGGGTTGTTCTTATAACATATTATATGACCATTTTATTATAGACCGAGAGCTACTGACCATTTTGGAAGCTGATTTTAAAACCCAAATAACATATCCTATACAGTAGTGGATGTATGTATGTATGTATGTATTTATTGTATATATAGAATTATAAAAAATTCAATACAAGAATCAAGTACAAATAAGCAGAATTGTGAACAAATATAACAATAAACCAACCCCCTACCATCATTTATTTATAATAAATGAACGGAGACGCAGAGCACCATCAATAAAATTGTATAAGCTTCTCAACTTTTGTAAGCTCAAAGGCCTCAAAATATCCCGAAAATCTTCAGCATTCTCAACAGAATCTCTTAAATAAACTTCCCTCAACGCATTGTATATCGGGCATACATTTAAAATATGAAATAAATTTTCATTTTCATATTTGTTACAAATGGAGCAGACCATCTCCGGGTTTATTTTGTGTCCAGAACCATTCAACCAAAAATACAATATTTTTATATTATAGGGAGGTCCGATGCTCCAAGGCGTGGTTTATCCACACTGCATCTACGTATCTGACTCATGAATCTATACAGTAGTGTGATCAGCACACACCCCGAAAGTCAAATTCTTACTCGCCAAATCGAGTCGTTTTTAGGGGTAAAAAATGAAGGGCCTAGATTTTCATTTTTTGATTCTCCCTCCTATTTTAGGTAGTTAGTTTTTGCATTTCTAGCCTTCTGGGGGTCCACTGATTATGTATTTAAAATTTGGTTGAGTTTGGTCAAAAGGGCTAGAATTTTCATTTTTGACCCTCCATCCCTTGCAGCTTTGAGTATTACATATGGAGACCTAAAATCAACAGGATAAAAATCTGAAATATAGCATTAAAGGGAATTCTCCTTTATCAAAGAATTATTATTATTCTGTCTATACAAAAGGAGTATAGTCATTGTGTTTCTAGCCAAGATCGAATCTCGCAACATCCAGTATCTCCTTTAAGTCTTCAGAATAAATTTCATTGAGATGCATATGCACGCAACACGACTTGAATTGAGAAGGCTGTGAATATGCCAAGAGCATATATTATCAGTGGGTGGTCACTTAGGAACTAACTGCGCCACATGTTGCCTAACTTCAGTGTTCCTTTGGAAACCAATGCTTTGAACATGCCTTTGATATCTCTATTTACGTGTGTATTTAAAGATATTTTTTATTTAGATTTACGTCACTTTAAAGTAGTTGTTTCACCATATGGGTTTTCTTAAGATATTTTTTGAAATTTATACAGATTATTATTTAAATACTTCTGCATCGACTGGTGCTAAAACGAAATTTATGAACAATATAGTTCCGGAGATATCAAATTCCAAAGATAAAGTTTTTCAGACTCTTATACAGTGTACTATATACGATATCGGAAAGTTTACATACATATTTAATTATAATTAAGAAACTCTTCTTACCATTGTTATAAAAAACTAAACCAACATTAAATAATAACTAATACATTTTTTAAGAAAATTTTAATTCATAGTTAGAACACAGTTTCTGAGATAATAATGAATAAATAATGAAAAATGTATAATGAAAAATTTACACTAAAAACAAAGCTGGCAACAACGCATGTATTTAACCTAAAAAGTCGGTTAACTTTAGTACTTTTTTGATGTTTTTTCGCTTCAGCTATTGTCGCAACAGCTTTTAATCGGTTATTAAGAACTTTTTGTTTTATAAATCTACCTTTATAATGTACTTTATTTGAAATTTCAATGATAAAATATATACAAATCGGACAGTGTTGCCAGATTTGTCAAACGAGCACGGGATTGGCTAGAAGTGGTACATAAACAGCAAAAAGTTTTGGGCTTATGAATTATGAATCCTTATTGTCTGTTCTACTATAATATACTCTAGCATTAACTTTTTGCTAGTATTGTCACGAAACAACTACCTTAAAATTCAGAATAGACACATATACATTTAATTTATTTATCTTCTCGTCTGATTTGATTTATTTTATTGCGATTAGTCTTTCGCCTGTTATCTAATTATTTAAATATTCCAAACGAAACTAAAAGTGATAGAAAAGTTGAGAGGTTAGAATTTTTAGTTCTCGTATAAACTTTTATATCAAACTTGAAAGTTTACCTCTTTAGAATTTAATGTAAATTGAGAGCGAGACTTTTAAAAACTCTTTAAAGAGTGTGTTCAGAATGAGATCGATCATCTTTTTACTCTAGCACGGTTATTGAACTTAAATTATAAATGCAATTCATTTATCGATCGATAGCCCACCCTTGCTCACTCTAGCATAGAGTTCAAAATACCAAAAGGCCGACTCATGTCAATAACTGGGTGTTTTCTTTTTATATATATTTTATAAAATATTTAATTCAATCCAAGGGACTACATTCCCAACATACATAGACATATTGGCAGGGTGCGCGACGACAACGACATCTGACGGCTGCATTAAATCATGCTCTAGTGGCGTGAAAGAGGTGCTAATTGTTTATAAAATTAATTTATTTTGAATTAATAAATAATGTAAAAATTTTTTAAGAACTTCAAAGGAAAAGTGCAAAACCGATAGTGAATAGAAGATTTTGAAACATACAAAGTAATACCTTCTTTGTCAAATTAATGAATCCCCAAGCTCCAATTCTATATGGCCTCCCTAAACTCCATAAAATTAATACTCCAATTAGACCGGTGGTTTCTTATGTCAATTCCCCTGCCTTCAAAATTTGCAAATACCTAAATAACCTCCTTAAAAACATTTGTGTTACTACTTTCTTGATTAAAAATTCTTTCGAGCTAATAGAGTCTCTTCAAGATGTAAAAATTCAAAATTCGTTCAAACTTCTTTCGATCTGAAAAATTTGTTCCCCTCAATCCCACTTGCGAAGCTCAAAATTATTATGTCAAAACTTATTGAATCAAATTTCATTGAACCCACCCAAAGAACACAAATTAAAACTCTTTTAGATCTATGCCAGAACCAAAATTATTATATTTTCAACAATACCTACTACAAACAAAGTGATTGACTTCCTATGTGCAGCCATTTGAGGCCTTTACTTGCTGAAATTTTTATGTCCAATCTGGAAGAAACCATACATAGTTCCCACAATAAATTTCTAAATTTTCTAATATTCTAGCGAAGGTATGTGGACGACATCTTAGTTATTTGGTCGGGTTTTGACAGACAAATTGGCCTATTCAACAAATACTTAAATAAACTAAACACAAACATACAATTCAAATCTGAAATTGGGAACAAAACCTTATCCTTCTTGAACCTCCAAATTACAATAATAGACAATAAATTAGAATACCAAATATTTAGAAAACCGACATTTACAGATACGGTCATTCCCCTTTCATCTAACCACCCCTTTAATACTAAATTTTCTTCCTTTTATTCAATGTTTAATAGACTAATAAGAACACCGATGAAGACAACTAATTTTAACTCTGAACTTAATACCATATACACGATAGGCATAAATAACGGATTCGACACAACCATATTAGAAAATTCTTTCAAAAAAATCAATAGAAAATTCATAACTTCCAAATAAAATAATAAAAATATTCTAAATAACCAGCTTGACATTAAGAATCAATTAATAATAGACATGTATACGAGTATATCGAAACAATAGCACCTTCACATACCTTTCATTCATTTCTATTTACAAAGTCCAGATACTTCTCAAGTTTAAATCAACCTTTTTTAATCTTAAATTTAAATAAACAAAAATCTTCTTATAACTTTAACCCTTCCCCCTCTCACCTTATCTCCCCCTTCCCTTATTGTTAAAATTAAGAAATTTACTTCTAAAATATTTTTGTATTTTTCCATTCAGTGTCCTTTGTGTACTCCTGAAGATGGCTTATACCCCGAAATATATATTCAGTCGTGCCAAACAAGCATCCGATCTTTTATTTATGTGAAACCTACCTAGTATTTTATATTTAAAAATTTTTCTGAAGAAGTTCACAAAAAACATTTTTCAAAAAATTTTCTTTACTTTATACAAAGTAAGTATGAAAAGTGTTAATAAGTAGTAAAGTTTATTATTGGAATAAGATTATCCGGCGATATCAATGCAAATAATGACTGTTACAACATGAAAGCTGTAATAATTAAAAAAAATTCAGCATCATCAACTGAATTTTTTAAATAATAATTTATTAGTAGGTTGGGGGTGGGGGGGGGGCGGTAAAATCTTAAAAGAAATTGGGGTTAATTATTTACCCCCTTTTCTCCGCCTGATGTTCCCTTCATCGTCTTTTTTAATAGTATTTTTTGTCACATATCTAATATAAATATAATAATAATAATAGGTAGAAAATGAAAATGTTAGAAATTCATCCAGTGTTTTCCAACTTGGGGCAATTTGATTGTTAAGAGGGGAATTCGAAAATGGGCTCGACCTAGTGGTACGTATTTGTGCTTTATTTTTATTTATTTCAGTTTTAAAACCATATAAAACAATATGCCCTGCATTGGCCCTACAGATACAATGTTTTTAATAAATAAATAAATAAATATGCATTTTTTTAGTCTATTGTTTACTCCAATTCTTCTTAAATTAATTATAACACACATTGTTTGATTATAATTTTTTTTAAATTTATTTTTGGCCCTTTTTCCTAAAAGAAATTTAAAATTAGTAAATTATTTATCTTAGGATTCAAAAAAAATAAATAAATAACAGCACGGAAAAAAGGAAGAGAGCAAAAGAGAAAAGCTCAAGGTAAAATTAATTAAATTTTGTTTTTGTTTTAATTTAAATATAAAAAATCTACAAAATTATTATCATTTAATTGAACGTAATTAATTGAATGTATTATCATTATTTGAAAAAATAAAAGTTAATAAAATGTGATATTAAGTATAGCTATAGTAAGATATAAAATATACTTAAATGAATATAGAACCACACAAAATACAAATAAACAAAATTTTATTTTTGTAAATTTTATATAAAATTTTACATAGGGGACATATGAATTTTAGAAAGGCTTAGCTGGGGCATGGAACAAATAAAGGTTGGGAAACACTGAATTGATCAAAAGAAAGATAAAAATAATAGTTTCATTTTTATAATAATTATTATTCATATTATTTTCCAATTTTTTCTGGACAGGAACATATGATGATTTTGAATTAGATCAAAAGTAATTATAATTACGATTTATTACTGTTGTCCACCCTAATTCAATTTTGAAATTCAACGAGCTCCAGGAGATTCGGTTTTTAACTAAATTTAACTAATTATTAATAATTTTATTAATTATTGATGCATTAATTAATTATTATTATAATTTCCGTTCATAATTTGTATTAATTTGAAAGTTTATAACAGGAAAATAAGGACAAGTTTTTATGTGTGAATTTTTATTTATCATCCAACGTTTCGTCAACTTTGCCGACTTCATCAGGTCTTAAAATAGTCATGTCTGACATGACTATTTGAAGCTCTGAAGAAGTCGTGCACAGTCGACGAAACGTTGGATGATAAATAAAAAAGTCACACATAAAAACTTGTCCTTATTTTCCTGTTATAAACTTTCAAATTAATATTAATAATTATATTTTCTCAGTCCCCAACGCGTAAATGTTTCTTCATTTAATATTGAGTTCAACTTAAAAAATATTTTTCCAATTCAGATATTCATTAATAATAATTTGTTAATTTCCTTTTGAAAATTTTAATTAAATGATTTTATAGAATTAATAATATTGATTAAATCATATTCAATTTTGGTTAAAACTACTTAATTTAATAAAAATTAGTTGATTTTAGTGTTTTAACAGTTAAATATATTCAAAAAATTGATGATCAATATCTAAACTCATTTTATTAGACTCAAAATATCTAAATTTATTTCTGCATCTTACATATAGAAAGGTATAATTAATTAATCAGGTGAAATGCCTAATCTTATACAGTATCTGAGTTGGCTGATTTGAACAAATTGAAAATCCTGTCTGCAATTAGTGTAATCTATTTTTTAGACTTATAAAGCAGCTGCCATAAAATATATATATATATAAAACCAATTACTGTGTGTATTTATTCTAATCAAAATATGAACTATCATCTAGTTAAACGTTTAATGATCTTTCAGTGACTTTTAATGAAATTTGCCTACCTTCTTTTAAATAATTCGGCTGTGAACGTTTGGAATCCGATTTCAATTCCAGCAATTGAAGTTCAATTGGATCATCCTGAAAAATTGAAAAAATATTATTAGAATTTTTAAAATTACTAAATACTTATATATCTATACTTATTATAAAATCGACTTGCGCGTCGACGTCGACCTGATTTTTTTAAATTTTTAAACCCACTAATAGTTCACGACAAATAAAATTTAATGAAATTAGGAAATTATATATATACACATAATCTGTGGACTACTAGAAAGGTAGAATGCAAAAACTGGGTGCGGGGTGGGGGTGGATGTGGGGGTGCAGGAGGTGGGATGCAGTTGAGGGGGATCCGGAGGTAGAGCGAATTGCGGGGTTTCAGGGGCGAGGTGACGGAGTTTCGGGGGGGGGGGAGTGGTCCAGGTATTAGTGTATTATTTATACTTTTTTACTTTATCCAATGCGAAGCATGGTGAAAGTATTGTAATCGGTCTCGCGGCAAGCGCGACTTCAAAGAGGTCCTCAGGTAAAGACTACGGAACTCATGGACTCAATTAAAGTCACAAATTGTAGTATTCAATTAGGTTGAATTTTAGCACGTGACGGTTTCGCCAAAAATTACATGGGGTCTTGTCGACGTGTTTTCACTTAGTGCGTGCGGATGTATGGATGTATGTATGGATGTACGGATGTATGGATGTATGGATGTTATCGTTTTTTTGGCCCACGATTTTTTCCACACCGTTGCACCGAATGAAATGAAATTGAAAACCTACCATTATTTTAACAAAATGAAGCGCTGATTAGTTTTTGGTACATATCGGCCCACAAACATTAGTACTTTATTTCAGTACTTTTTTAGTTTTTTCTAAATATCTTGAAAATGACTTAACCAATTTTGATGAAATTTAATATCTTAATTAAGTACCTTGGGGACCACAAAAAGGTTAAATAAAGTTTGAGTTAAGTAAAGCATGAGTTGTTTGCCATAAAAGAATTTGGTCTTTTTGATTTTAAGCCGATTCTTCCACGTTTTCAGTAGAGGTTTGCCATTAATAGTCAAAACATCAAAAATGGAATGCAATAAGGTTATTCCTCTAGTATTAGATAAGAATCGATCGTTATTTTTGATTTTAAGTCGATTTCTCCATGTCTTCAGCAATGGTTACCAATAATAATCGAAGGGTCAAAAATCTAATGTAGAATTGTTATTCCTCAAGTATTAGATGAGAATCGATCGCTATTTTTGATTTTAAGTCGATTCCTCTATGTCTTCACCAATGGTTACCAATGATAACAGAAATGTCAAAAATCCAATGTAGAATTGTTATTCCTCGACTGTTAAATGAGAATCGATCATTATTTTTGAATTAAAGTCAACATCAACTGCAAATTGCAAGTGATATCTGATTAATAATAAAGGAATAAACATATTAATATTTCAAATGAATTTGGATAAAGTTTAGCAACGATCCGTTGCAGTTTATTTAATTTGGTTACTGTGCATCGCTCGGTGGCTCCAGGTACTTCTTTGTTATGGTGAATATCATTATTCTACAGTATTAACTATCATTTTTGATTAATATCTAAATATTAATAGGGATCGTGCGTGAAACATAGAGGCAGCACTACTGTCGAAGTAAGCGCTCTCTAGTGTTCCTTTGCCGAAGATAGTGGAATCAAAACATTCATTAAACACAACATGAAATATTTATAAATAATGGAAAAAATAATAAAATATGGATTTCAACCGGTTGTCAATAATATTATACATGGCCAAAATGATGAAAAAGGGAAAAAGTTATTCAACTCTTATGCTTCGTTGTACAGGTTTAAGAATAACACTTTCAACACCAGCTTCAGTCTGTTTCTGTTCAACACTATTAACATGCACATTATCACCTTGCTCCATTACTACATTAATTGAATTGGTGATATTTATCAAATTATTGGTTTCATCACTCACAAAAGATTTCTTAATATTTGTAACTTTCAATAATTCACGATTTTTGACTCGCTGGAAACGTCCCAAGGATTCTATATTTTTTAAAAATATTTTCACTTTCAGGAAAAAATAGAAGGAACATAAGACGGATGTAACGGATGTTCCGATTTTTCGTTATTGATAAAATGAGAACTACAAATTCTCGTATTTTTATTTGGTGCCCAGTCTTTTGGATTTTCTCTGAAAACAAAACAAATTAAAAGGTTAAGTTTTTATTATTACATAAATATCATAAATATTAAGAACTTAACCATCAAAATTATAGTTTTTTATATGCCCGAGTTTAATCTGAACTTTTACTTTAATTTTGTTATAAATTGTTGATTAATACAGAACTTACACATAATTTTTTACTGCTTTTATCCACTGTTTACGTTTCGCTATTTTCCATGCGGCTCCAAACATGCTATCTGGGAATTTATAAAATTTCACTTTCACATCAACTCCACGTTTTTGACGTGATGTATCATTACAACCACGGATACAGCAATTCTTTCTTGAAGCTGACATAATTAAAATAATATCAATTAATTTTAATATTAATTATTAAAAAATAAATCACGTGTTAAAATTTAATAAACGATTCCAATTAGTTGAGATGTTTACCACTAGTTGGCGTAAAAGTCTAGATGCACGATCTCTATAGTATTAGTATATTTTTTCTGAGGACCTAGAAACTTTTTTCCTTCAAATGTGGCCCAGTAAGTCAAAAGGTTGGACAACTCTGATCTAATTAAATTTGTACACATAGGGTATTACGAGTATGTACCTAGCTATATTTATTATTCGAACTCTATAAAATATTTATGATACGAAATGGACAGCCAGAGGCACCTTCACCGACATTACTTTTATAAATTTATGACCTCTCTGGCTGTCTTTATTTAAACAAAAGAACCGATAACATCGCAGTTTCATCAATGAAGATGCTCATATTTTGCATCCTATTTCCATATAAAATAGAATTTTGTCGTTCGTTCTTTTTTCTTGTCATAATGCATGTTTTGGTAAACATATTCACTTTTTATAATGCGACACTCCCATTCTGAAAACATGACGTCATTCTTTTCAATCTAAATTCAACATCCTCATTAAAATATCATTCACTCTGAGAGCTCGTATATACACTATCAATTATTCGATTGTTATACCTGTAGAAATGTATTTTTAACTACATATCAACATAAATTATTTTGCAGTTTATTTCAAATTTAGAATTGATTGGTAAAATTCCTAACTTTAATAAATAATTATCTGTTTGATTGTATATTGTATTCATAACATGATATAATATTTAAACGTCATTTCAAAACATTTCGCTAAGCGGTAATTAAATATAAATTTATTTAACAAATAAAGTTTTAAATATCTGATAACAAAGAAGCGATACGTGTGGATTTTTAAATATTTTTCTAATTAATATATTAAGTGAATATATATATCAAAGAAAGTTATTTTTGACAGCGACATTTTTAAACAAGAGAGACTGCTTGTTGGGGCTATTGGGGTCAGCTAAATCTTAAATCTGGACCAGGAGAATGAAAAAGATATGATCTCTCTAAGTGTGATCCAGCATCATATCGCAATTAGACCGCATGATGCTTTTACCAAACACGGATATGGATCACTGTTAGGGCCACGTGAGTGCTGAGTGCTTTGTGGTGCGTGTCCGCGCCCCCCCACCAAGTTGATGGGGTCCTAACAATGTTTTGTGCAGGGCGTTGTTTGTGCCCTGATGGAAAGCCGGGATGGGCGCCATCCGCTTTGTTAGCGGGGGAGGGGCTACTAGTTGGCGGTTGGCCCCTCCTTCCAATCGATCGATTCCATTCGATGCTCAGCCGAGATCGAATTGCTTCACTTATAGCATGACTGATATATTATCAGTCATGCAAAAGTGTCGCAACGATCTGACTGAGTCATCTAGCGGCCGTGTCTAAAGGCTCGTAGCCAAAGCAACAGCGGGCCGCTACAATCACCAATGTAGGAAACGCATGATTAATTGATATTTGTGTATATAGGCTCCGAGAGGAGTGGAAGAGTAGGGAGGCTGTAGCCCACGGGTCCGGCTTCTGAAGGTGGCTCGGGGCTCAAAAAAACAGCATTTTTAATACAGTATAATAAATATTTATATAAAAAATATGCGATGTTGCCTTCTCATGACTTTTACATATGCCTCCACTGAGGCCATTTTATGAATGATTTTTGCATTTTGGCCTTTCCCTGGCTCACCGAAGAACCATTTCTGCCCTTTCCCTGTACTACAGATACTATCATGGTGTCTGTTCAGTAGAGCTGAAATTAATTATCTCCCCTAAAGCCTTCTTTGCTAGAAACACGCGGTTTTCAAAAGCTCAGCACCCCTTCACTGTCAAATTGGATAAAAGCCGAACCAACGCTTTCGCCAACTCGTTTGACCTCAAGAGACTGGAACTCACTTCCAGCCACCGTCTTCACCTCGACTTATAACCTTCAGCTGTTTAAGACCCGCATCCACAGAAACCTTCGACCCCCGCCCAGCCCATAAAATCCCCTCTTCTTCTTTTCACGATGGAGTGGTCTTTAGGGATGCACCTTTTTGGTGTATCTCCTTCTCTCATCAATATCATTATAAAAAAATGGTCATAATCGGACCTCCCCCTACTTTTTGGCCCGATTTCAACCGAACCTCATAATCTCAATAAAATATATCTAAATGTAGAATTTCGTCTTGATAACTTCATTGGATTTTGAGCTATAGAGCATATATAAAATTTAACATGTGGGGATAAGAACCTACAACAGGGGTAAGATCACGGCGGATCTTTTCGTAGAACATAATATTCAACAAATAAAAGATTCACAGGTTTTTGGACAATTTTTTTTTTTATTAATGTTAAATATCAATTTTCATACGACGTTTCGTCCTTTTTCAGGACTTTTTCAAGTACTCAATTACTTAAAACATTAATCATGATAAAATAGTGAAACCATCGAAACAATAAATAGTGTATTCATAATATTCATCCTATAATAAGTTAACAACAAATTTTCAAAAAAAACAATCTTACATAATAGAGAATTTTTTTCTAGTCATGTCTCAAACGAAACGTCATACGAAAATTGATATTTAACATTCTTCTTCTTTAAGTGCCATATCAGGTCTCTCTGACGTTTTGGCTCCTCTCCACATATACCTGTGCTGAGTGTGTTTAGCTGTTTTTACACAGATATACGGGGCCTACTTTTTAACGCCGGTTCCGAACGGCTAGTTTGGAGAGGTTACTAGGCAATTATATTCTTGGTAGGTTGCCATTGCTTTCCAAGAGGAAGCGACTGCAAATATCTGCCGAGACTCGGTCTCGAACCAGCGTATTTCAGGCCGACACTCTAACCACTGACCCTCAGCCGCCTCATATATTTAACATTTATAAAATAAATTGTCCAAAAACCCGTGTATCTTTTATTGATTATTAAAATGGATATGAACCAACTAAAAATAATATTCAACTTTATATTCAGCTTGTACAGGTACACTAAAGGACTTTTTTGTCAAAAGCTTTAGAAAAATGCTGGAACTTTCTCACAAACATGTAGCTTTTAATCTATTCAAACAAGGAATTTGAAATTTAATCAGCAGTTAATAAAGTTCGATTCATCACAGTTAGTCAAATCATCAATGTCAAAAAATAATTCTAGGTACTCTTGATTGGTTGACACACAAGTTTGTGTGAATCAACAGCAATTTTGGGGTAACATTTAGCTTTCTATAACTCAAACCATTTGGTACCAAAAATTTCTAAATCAGTGAGACTTAAGAGAGAAATTATGGCTTACTATCTACTCTCCATCTAAATTAATAATAATAATAATAATTAATGTAAAGATTTAAGCTTCTTTTTGGAGTATCTTTTTCGAAAAAATAAGTAATAAGTAATTTAATCACAATTATATTAAAAAGAATTTACACTTTATTTATATGGTCGAATCTAAGATTTTAGTAGAAACTACTATTACATTCCATATCAAAGGGCTTCGTCCCCCTCAGGAATCAAACCCAAGCGCTAACTTGCTCCCCGGGCAATCAGCCAAAATAAACTAAAAATTGCCCCTCCCCCCTATTCTCTTATTATTACCCTAAAGTTGTTCACTAAAATCTAAAATTTATAATGAAATATACCTAAGTATATAGGTACATATAATTAAAATTAAGTGGGAGATAAATTAAACCAAATTTATCGCACGGAGTATTTACCACTGCTCGAAGCCCTTAAAAAAACTTAGTAAATTGGATTGTATCTAACTTTCTGAGATTTGACTTGTGATCCCGGCTTCTTTCCTTCTACTCTGTTCTTTTCACGATGGAGGGACCATCCCATACGCCTTTAGGGGATACACCTTCTGGTGTATCTTTCTCACATCAATATCATTAAAAAAAAAAAAAAAATTAAAACCAATCGAGAATATGAAAAAATATTTATAGAATTCGAAAAAAAAATTAATTTACAACAAAAAATAAATAAATATAAATAATAATATAAATATCTAATTTGATCAATTTTCATCTGAATATTTGGTATTTTATTTTTAGATGATGTTTTCCATTAAATAATTTTTCAAATAAAATAAATATTTTTAAATAAAAAATGTCACCTAATATTATATTTTCTACTCAATCATTATTTGATAATATAATAGTATAATCAAAAATAAAAATAAATTATTTTAAATAAAAAGCCCCAAAAATATACATATATAATTAAATATAGATTGGATTAATATCGTCCAAAAAAGAAGATATTTTTGAATGAAGTTCATTCGAAATAAAAAATAAATCATGTTTATGTATTTTTTATTTTTTTATTTTTATTGGTTTCTTCTCAGTTCCAAAAGGCGAGGAAAAATTCCAATTTCGTGAAATGTCTTCTGAATTGAATGAATATCCACCAATAACAAAATAAATAATTCGCCAAAACATAAAGTTAATTTATGAATATCATAAAATTTGTAATGTTACACCTGAGAGCAAAAGAAAATATAAGTACCTACGGGTATTATATATTCATCTTCTTAAGATAAATTATGATTAAATTTTATTCAAATATAGCGATATCATTTTTTCTCTTTGTGTTAAAAGATTTATTATAAAAAATAAAACAAAATTTAAAGGCCCTATCAACAAACTTATTAAATATGTTTGATATATTATATTCATGTGAGAAGGTGTCGCACACTCAGAATAGTCAGAATTTGAGCCCAAGTGCCCAACTTGTAATCCAAGCAGTTGACTGAACCCTTGAAAACCTTAGAAAGGTAACAGATTTCGATTTAGATAAAAGAATCAGCTAAGAAGCCATTAATATCGTTTATTTTTGCTTTAACATAGCATTCAAATCTTTCTATTAACATAAAAGACGAGGAGATTACGGACAGGAATGTACGAATTTCGAAAAATACTAACGTTTTAAGATTCTAGAAACTTACTTGTTTTTAATTAAAGATTATCAAAGAGTATTACGACTGGTTTGACGAAACCACCAGCCTCCATTTGAATCTATCTCCCAGGTAACACGCTCGTACTAATTTATTAGGTCGAAACTGGTTTCAAATTCTATCTATTTTACTTAGGGAAAGTGATGTAGGTTTTAGGTGAAACATGATATTAATTAATAAAGTAAAGGGAATGTAGTTTCTCAGTGAATGAAATAAAACTCAAAGATGTTTATACAAACTCAATATATTTCGGATTATTAGTCCATCATCAGGAGTTTACAGATTACAAACTGAACTGTAAACTACTGATGATGGACTAATAATCCGAAATATATTGAGTTTGTATAAACATATTTGAGTTTTATTTCATTCACTATGAAACTACACTCCCTTTACTTGATTAATTAATTCAAATTCTATCCCCGGTGGGTACTAATGAGAGTTGCTATTTTGGAGCAGAGTTCCCTCACTCCGGGTTGCCTAAGATCAGGAACTTCAAAGATTTAATTGATATAAATAAATAGAATAAAATATACTATATTAAGGTTAATACATCCTTTTATTTTTCATAATTTTTACTTAACCATACAGGGTATGGTCAAATATTGTAATCCTGTATGGAAAAAGTGCTTTTTTTTGGTTCGTTTTTTCGAAATATCTCAAAAACGGCTGAAACTATTTTGATTAAAAAAATTGGGCGAAACTATGGGATTTTGGTCTACAAAAAATCCTTTATAAGTGAATATCTAAAAAATTATATTTTTCGAGATAATAACTGTTTTGTCAAAATGTCTGTTAGTATGGTAGTACATGCGTTACCAAAAATTAGAACTATCAATATAAGTCTTAGAGCTTTTAATGGAAGACGAAATTTTGCACATGAACCCTATAAGACCTTATGAAAATGACTCACTATGTGAAATTGAGGAGGGGGAGGTCAAAAATATTTTCAAACAAAAATCGAAGAATGGTGCTATTTCTAATAAAATGGTCTTATAAATAAAGGAAGATATTATTAATTGCTAATGGGCCCAAAATTAAGTGGACGAGGGGGGGGGGGATTCTTTCGTAAATAATTATAAATGATTTTAATTGAAAATTAAATATAAGAGAGTGGCCCGGTGTATGGTAAAGTCATATGGATGACCACACCAGTATATTAGTCTTCCATTTAAAGTAAAACGGGGTTCTATTAACGTCTGGGTGTTAATCTGTTTGTTTGTAAGCCCATCTGATCTGTCAGGGCATTGGTACTGGAAAACTAAATAAGGTACCAATTTATAATTTACAAGTTATATATTATAGGTATATAGATAATATGTATATACTGTATAGCAGGGTTGCCCAACCTTTTTTTGTCCGTGGGCCGGATTCATCATGACATACGATTTCGCGGGCCGGATTCTTTATAATTGCATATCTTAGTAACACCTTTGAAAAAAATTCAACATTTTCAATGAATTCACGAATATGTTTGTGCTGATTCATTTTTTTTAAATATTTATAAATTTTATGAAAATGTTGCGTTTTTTAATTTATTTTTAGAATTAAATGAAATCATAAAAGGTTAAAATTTCAAAAGAACAAAATCTGTACTCACGATTTATTAATGTGAAGTCTGATGTTGTTTTTCAGAAACTAATTTTTTAATATTTGGTTCAAGTTGAGTGACGTTCATCCTTAATATGGAATGAAGGTGATCATCTGAAAGTCGAGCGCGAGACGCTGGTTTGGCTCTTTTTAAAGTTGAAAATGTTTGTTCACAAATGTACGTGCTTGCAAACGCCGTTGTCATTTTCATTCCAAGGTTTCTCAAATTCGGATAAGAATCTAACGCTGCATAAAAATCTGGTAATGACTTCTCGCGAAAAAGATCCTGTAATGGTGTTTGGCATTGCAATTCAATTAATTCTAATTGTAAATCACCTGGCGCCGTAGAAACATCCACTGTAAAAGGATTTTCAAACAAGCGTATTTCATTTTTAATCCGGTGAAAATCTGCAAATCTACCTTCGAAACTTTTGCTGAGTAATTGCAGCATCTTGGTAATTTTTTCACTTGGAAAATGATCATTTTTCCTTTCTTTACGTAAAGCAGTGCAAGTCGGAAAGTGCGTCAACTGTCCTTTTTCCGTTTGCTGTATGAAAAGCTTTAATTTTGTTTGAAACGCACATAAATCAGCATATACATGGGAAATAAGTTTGTCTTTGCATTGCAATTTGAGATTAAGTTCATTTACATACGCAGTTAAATCACAGAGTATAGCTAAATCCCACAGCCACACAGGGTTACTTAGTTCGTGGAGCTGAGTTGATTTTTCAATAAAGAATATATCAATTTCATGTCTCAAATCAAAAAATCGCTGTAGTACCCTACCGCGGCTCAGCCAGCGGATTTCGCTATGATAAACCACATCACCATATTCGGCTTCAATTTGTAAAAGAAATTCTTTGAATATTCTGTGATTCGTAGAATATGATCTTATTAAATTTACGGATTTAGTAACTACCTTCATAACATGATCTAAATTTAAAATTTTTCCACAAAGATTTTGTTGGTGAATGATACAATGTATATCCAACGGCGGTGATCCATTTGATTCCAGCACTTTTTTCCTTAATCTGGCTACTAGCCCATTGTGCCGACCAACCATAGATGGAGCGCCATCTGTAGTTATGGCCGTTAATTTATTCCAGTCAAGGTTAAGATCATCAAAAATTTCGGATACTTCCTTAAATAAATCTTCACCCGTAGTAGTTGTTTTAATACTTTTCATTGCAGCAAGTTCCTCCGTAACTTCAAAACTATTATTTATTCCACGGATGAATACAAGCAATTGCGCAATATCAGTCACGTCCGTAGATTCATCTGTAGCAATGGAAAACATTTTGAACTGACTTGCTTTTGATTTTAATTGTACCATAAGATCACTTCCTAAATCTTCTATTCTTCGTGTCATTGTCATACGTGATAAACTCACAGATTCGAATGCACTTTTTTTTCCGGGCACACTTCTTCCACTACCGCCATTAAGCACCTTTTAACAAATTCCCCATCTGAAAATGGATGAACTTCTTTGCCTATTATGTGACATACTCGATAGCTAGCTCGCACAATCGACTCATTAATATTTTTCGCGTTGTTAAATAGTTTGGTTAATCCGCCAATTTCACTTTGTAAATTTGTAATTTTATTTTCGCGGCACACACCGACGTATTTGTTATATGTCTGCTTATGTTTGGAATCGTAATGTCGTTTGATGTTATGTTCTTTAAATACAGATAAACTTTCCTTGCAAATAAGGCATAAGCATTTTTCCCCTTGCGCCACAAAAAAGTACATGTTTGTCCATTTCTCTTGAAAAACGCGGCACTCACTATCCACTTTACGTTTTTTCGTCGACATTATTTGGGGTAAAAATATTCAATACAAAAGTTAATGTAAACATATGTGAGCATCTCCTATGAAATAATTACCACAAGTAACTCCATGATTATAACTAACTTCACTCTGTAGTCACCTCGACTATCGGCCACTCGCGGCAGCACTAGTCGACATCGGCATGACACACCGTGTCATGCCGATGTCATGTACAAATACAAATTATTCAATCAAAATACATATAACAATATCAGAAATATTGTAGTTAATAAAATTCACAGAAAATACTTTAATAAATTTAAAAAATACGCGGTATTTGGTCAATAATTTACGAATATCCGACTAGGAGCTCGCGGGCCGGATTGAGCTTCTTCGCGGGCCGGATCCGGCCCGCGGGCCGTAGGTTGGGCACCGCTGCTGTATAGTATGTATGTATCTTTGATAATCGTATTCAAATTTGAATTTGAAATCTATTAACAATTGAGAGTGCCAGTGGCGCCTCTTTAACAATGCCCCTAACAAAGAGATTCATCTCTAAAATGAATCCACAATTTCTCCAAGCAGTTAGACTTAATTTGATATAAATTTTAATTTAAAAATTACAAATTCCTTTATTAATAATATCCATCAAATAATGATCTTTAGAATTAAACCACCACACAGAGCAAATAATATAATGGATCGAAAACCTATTTGCTTCATGAATTAAAAAGAGGATGCATGTTATCGAAAGCGTGAGTGGAAATAAACGATTAAATTAATTTTATTTTATATTTCGAATTTTGCTTTCCTGTCTGTTAATATTAACCAAAATATGTATTATAAATATTAATATGATTTGTCAAATATATAGGGTGATTTTGTGTATGTGCGTGAAAATATGTTACTACTATAATTATATTTTATTTGTTAATTAAATAAAAAATTAAGAATTCATTTTTTGAGCTCTTAGACATAATTTTATTAAAGATCAAGCCAGGCATGCACTAAAATTTTTTCGAGAGAGCACAAAAGTATTAAGAAAGAAAAAGAAAAAAGAATTATATAAAATTATGAGGGTATTTATTGATATAAAAATATTGGAACAAAAGCTATTTTGAATAAAATTTTAAACATATTTTATATTTTTTTTAATTTCATTTTACATTTAATGTCAATCAGAGAGTTTCGGAAGATGGGGGGGGGCAAATAGGTTTTTATGTATAAGTAGTGGTGTAGCCAGAAAATTTTCATGGGGGTGGGGGTATCCACAAAGCAAAATATTTAATGAGAATTTTTTTTTATTAAAAAAATAGTCCAGTTAAATTGTGTTTTTACCAGGAAAGTTTTGGGGTAGTTGTAATTTCTTCGACCCTTATTATTATACTCTTTATGTTTTTGGGTGTGCTGGACCTGTGAGCAATGAGCTTGAAGTTTTGAAATAGAGTTTTTCTTTCATAAAATGAAAACCTGATTTCTATCTCATTCATTGAAATTTTATTGAATTGAACGTTTACTTGGAGCACTTTTTTATAAAACTCTTAGAATTATAGATATCTAGCATTTTCCATGACAGGATATGATCCGAATCCTCAATAGTGTCATGGAAAATGATGAATATCTATAAATCTAATAGTTTTAACAAAAAAGTAGTTCAACTAAACGTTTAAGGAAACAAAATTTCCTAGATAATGAAAAAGAAATCAAGTTTCTAGAATCAGTGGTTTTCATTTTATGAAGGAAAATCTGGAATTTTTTAAAAAAACTGTTCATTTCCTGTCATGGAAAATGCTGGATATCTTTGCCTATCTAAGAGTTTTCAAGTCAAAGAAATTTCCTAGAGAATGAAAAAGAAATCAAGTTTCTAGGATGGCTGATTTTCATTTTATGAATGAAAAAATGCGATTTTTTGCAAATTTAATTTTCTTTAAAAATGTAATACTAATCTTTGTCGACAATGTGCTCTTTCATGGTCAAAATTGGAAAAAATCGAAAAAAGTCTAAGTTTTTGGGATTTGAGGAAATAGAAAAAATACGCCAATTTTCAACTATCGCTTGAGCCTGAACGGTTAGTCGGAGTAAAAACCTAAATGATGAAATCTGTAGGAAATTTTATGAACTTTTATTTTGTGTAGGAAGGTTATTTAGGAAAAGTTGATAGTTTTTGTGTTATAAGCAAAAAGCGGCAAAGAAATAAGATTTTTTACCATTCTTTTGCTATTTTGACAATGTTCCGTCACGAAATTTTGTTAGCAAACCTCAGATTCGGATTCAGCACACCAAAAAACATATAAGATTAAGAAATCAAAACTACCCCAAAACTTTCCCGCGCGGAGCCCTTTAAAGAACAATTTAACTGGACTAAAATAGTACTTTAAGAAATTAAAAAAGAACATAATTCTTGATTAAACATAGAAAATATATTTAATTACAGTTAGTTTGCCATAATAAACGGTTTGTTGTTACCTCATTTGCCCTGGGGGGGGGGGGAATATAATATACGAGGGGTGAACCGCGACCTAAAATCGTGTACACCTACTTGCACTTCCACTTTCATTTCCAAATAGAAGACAATAGATGACAATCGATTATCTAATGAATTCCAAAGTAATTCCAAGTAATTCCAAAGACGGTATACACCTAATTCCAATCCCGGTTCACCCCTCGTATATATATATCATCATCATCAGCCTGTCGATAGCGACAATCCACTGCTGAATATAGGCCTCTTCCATCAAATGGAAGGGGTTGGCATTAAGTCACCACGCTTGCCAGACGGATTGGTAACTAGGAATCAGATTATAGCCGGTCAAATATCAATGCAGGGACTCGGACTCGAACCCGGGACTCCTGCTTAGAAGGCTAGTGTCTTTAAGCTCTCGGCTAATCCGATTCCATGTATATATATATATATATATATATACTGTATAGTAAATATGTATTTTTGATAATCAGATTCAAATTTGAATTTGAAATCGATTAACAATTGAGAGTGCCGATGGCGCCTCTTAAACAATGCCGCTAACAAAGAGATTCATTTCTAAAATGAATTCACAATTTCGCTAGGCAGTTGGACTTATTTTGATATAAATTTTATTTTAAAAATGACAAATTCCTTTATTAATAATATCCATCAAATAATGATCTTTACATTTAAACCACCACACAGAGCAAATAATTTAATAGATCGAAAATCTATTTGCTTCGTGAATTAAAAAGATGATGCATGTTATCGAAAGCGTGAGTGTAAGTTAACCATTAAATTAATTTTATTTTACATTTCGAATTTTGCCTTCCTGTCTGTTAATATTAACAAAAATATTTTAATAATATTAATAATAATAATTAATAATATGATTTGTTAAATACCATATAACGGGGGATTTTTTTTAATGATATTGATGTGAGAAGGAGATTCACCAGAAGGCGCATCCCCTAAAGGCCTGTATGGGATGGCCCCCCATCGTGAAAAAAACAGAGTAGAAGGAAAGAAGCCGGAATCACGAGCCAAATCTCAGAAAGATAGATACAATCTAATATCCAATTTACTAGGTTTTTAGGAGCTTCGAGCAGTGGTAAATTCTCCGTTCGATAAATTAGGTTAAATTTATCACCCACTTAATTTTTTTTCCTGACCCTATACTTAAAGAAAAAATGTCTGGGTATACCCGGAAATCGAACCCGAAACCTCCGGGTTGCCAGCCAATCATGCTGACCATTACACCAGATTTTGTGTATGTGCTTGAAAATATGTTCCTAATATAATTATATTTTATTTGTTAATTATATAAAAAATTAACCATTCATTTTTTGAGCTCTTAGGCATAATTTTATTAGAGCACAAGCCAGGCATGTACTCAAATTTTTTCGACAGAGCACAAAAGTATTAAAAAAAGAAAAAAGAATTATATAAAATTATGAGGGTATTTATGGATAGAAAAATATCGGAATAAAAGCTATTTTGAATAAAATTTTAAACATATTTTATTTTAGATTTTTGTTAATTTCGTGGCGTGGCCGGGCCCCAAATAGTTTTTTATGTATAGATCCCTTTGTAAATAAAGTATGAGCGTGAGTTCGAGTGCGAGTGAGAGAGTAAGAACTTTTATATCTCTCTCTTTCTCTCTCATTAGAAGTCTACATAAGCGTGTGTATGTGTGCGTGAATTAGATATATATCTGATATTATATTATTATTATTTTTTTTTTTTTTTTTGAATATTTTATTTTATTTTTATTTTATATATATCTGATATTATATTATTTTATTAATAGGTGCATATGGCTGTGACATCACAGTTCAGTTACAAGTATGGACAGGTCGAAGCGCCCTCAAAGCCTGCCTACAGTCAGTAGCCTGGGTTGCGTCCATCATAATTACTCGGTCTAATAATGTTAAGGAATTTTTGCATACCAACGACGATGATTTATCAAATATATAATTCCAAATACAGGTGAGTTACCATATGTCTATTATATTATAAATAGAGAAATATTTATAATGATATTTCAATTTCTATTTTCGAAATATTCCAATATTTGTGCATAGCCACCCAAAAACTAACCTCATATCAGAGAATTTGTTTTTTTTTTGTTTTAATTTTTTAAATGCATTTTTAATGACTTCGGTAACAAGACCATTTAGTCAGATTCTCTTTGATTATTATTTTTTATCTATTTATTTATTTATTTGTGAGTTTGAGTATGTTCAAATTAGTGTAGGTGTCAGATTTTATCAGTTCAAAAATCCAAAAAATACGAACCACCTGCTCTGAAAGCAGAAAATATATATTCGTTATTAATCGTGATTTTATTTTTCAGCGATCAGCTGATCCGTGAGCATTTGAGCCAGGGAAGTCGTATCATAGTATAATATCGTCATAGGATCGTCCGGATCTCTTCAATGTGAGTTTCAATCTATTATCTATATTTTATATCATTAAAAATGTTTCGAATGAAACTGATGCATTTTTAGTAAGGTATATTCTGATTGAAATGCACAACGTTTCATCACCTAATTTTAATCGTTTTCAGTGGCTTGAACTCATGCAAGTCTCTATCTGAATTCAAATGTTCTCCCTCATTTGAAAACGAATTCATATTCATATCCATTGTGTGTTTTCATGAGAATATCTCCTTATAAATGTCGCCATTAAGCCGTAGCTTTTTTTACTGATAAAGCAAATTTTTCAATCTTCAAATTTATCCTATACTAATATTAATATGGATTTACATTTGTTTGTTTTGCTTTTTCAAATTTTTTGAAATTTTCTTTGTATTAAATTAAGATATTTTGATTCTAATTTAAAATTCTTCATCGGTTACTTCACAGGCTATGTACATTATATATACCTACCTTCCCTTGGAAGAGTCAAATTAAATCTTTAATCGACCCAATTATGATTCTTAGAATATCTTAATTTTATATTTTAATAAAATTTTTAATAAATAGAAATATATAATATTAATTATCTAATTTTTTCGAATATAAAATAAGGGACTTATTTCTCGAAATTTCTATTATGTATTTTCCATTTGAAATACAGTATCGAATAAAAAAAAATAATTTCATAAATTTGGTGAACCAGTTTCTCGAAATTTCTTTAGTATATTTTCAATTGAATTCAGTGTCGATTAATTTTGTAATTAAATTATACTTTTTTAGTTTAATTCAAAAAAGTTCATAATTAATAGAGATTGTGGTGTTGGTGCAAGGTGAAACATCTTTAATAAAGATAAAAGTAAATAAATATTATATGCAATATTCATTTACTATGAGTTAAGATTTCTAGGTCACTTATTTCACATTAAAATTAAAAAATAAAAGATGTAAATTTTTTCAATATATATATTTCCAAGGTCCTAGTATGTACAAAAAAAGAACAAACGAGACAGGAATGCATCAAAATTAGCCAAGAAAAACCTAGAAGGAGTTAAGGAATTCCGCTACCTAGGAAGTAAAATAACATGGGATAGGAGGAGCGAAAACGAAATTAAATCAAGAATTGCCCAAGCAAAAATGGAGTTTAATTCAAAACAAAAACTACTATGCTCCTCCTCAATCAGCTTAGAAAACAGGAAGTTGCTATTGAAGACATATGTATGGAGTATAGCCATGTACGGGTGTGAAACCTGGACAATTAGAAAAGAGGAGAGAAAGAGATTAGAGGCTTTTGAAATGTGGTGCTACAGAAGAATGATGAATATCAAATGGATGGATAAAATTACAAATGAAGAAGTTCTTGGAAGAATCGGAGAAAGAAGAACCTTGTGGAAGAGTCTGAGGAAGAGAAGAGGTCAGATGATGGGTCAGACACTGAGACATGGGGGACTGCTTAGGGATATCTTGGAGGGGGAGGTGGGAAAGAAAAGGGGAAGGGGAAGACCCAGATTAGAATATTTCAACCAAATAATTGGGGATATGGGATGCCAGACATTTAGAGAGGTCAAACAGCTGGCGGGGGACAGAGTCGAGTGGAGACGGATTGTTGCATCAAACCAGTCTTAGGACTGTATACTCGATGATGATGATGACTTTCCTGAAGATGAACTTACAGCTCGAAATATATATATTGAAAAAATTTAACTCCTTCTAGGTTTTCTTGGTTAATTTTGTTGCATTCCTGTCTCGTTTGTTCTTTTTTTGTACATACTAGGACCTTGGAAATATATATATTGAAAAAATTTACATCTTTTATTTTTTTAATTTTAATGTGAAACAAGTGACCTAGAAATCTTAACTCATAGTAAATGAATATTGCATATAATATTTATTTACTTTTATCTTTATTCAAAAAATTTAATCTATTTAATTTAATTATTTTAAATTTTTTCTTAAGCTTATTTGGAGACCTGAGGGCCTTGATGATGAGCCTGTAGATTAACGTTTCTAAGTTAATAAAATATATTTGAGTATTTTAATTAAACATAGATTAAAATTTCAATATAATATTTCACTTCAATAAATTCATTACATCCATTTTCTTAAAATAAAATATTTTATCATATCCTAAAATTCCTTTCATTCTTTTTAATTTTGATCAAATCATTTCTCAATACAGCATCTATCCACCGGCGAGATCACCAGCTCTGAACTTCAATGAGATCTTCAAATTTCTTCAGCAACGTCATGCTGTATCTACAAAGCATCGAGCATCGCTTCCAGCCCTGAGCATTCATCAGTCATCCACCTGGACCAAACAAACAAGGTATTTACTTATGCATTGGCGCACTAGATTCTGGGGTGTCAATTTCAAAATTTAGTTAAAAACAAACTCTTTCGGACTTGTTTGATTTTTTTATTTAGCTTAGTCAATTGTAGTTTAGCTCCATAGGTTGCATAGGTTTCCCTTTCAGGTTTTTTCTTTTTTGTCCTACCCTCTTTTTCTCTTACTAGATTTCATATAAAACACTATTTGAGCAAATTTATAGAAATTTAACTTTTAATTAAGTAATAACAAATTAAAGACTTACATAATTGGAATATTAATAAAGTCATTAATTGAATTTTCTTAAATTTTATAATTCTTCAAATAATTTTCATAAAGTAGTTATAAAAATAAAAATATAATTTATTTCAATATTACCCGATTAATAATCTTTCTCTCCACAGGTATCAAATGTATAATAAAACAATTATAAAAACTGAAATATCTCTTCTGTTTATTCAAATATTGAAATAAAATTATATTTTTACCAATTGAAAAAATAAAGTAATAAATTTAAATTTCATAGAAAATTTAGAATCTCTAGGTCAGTTGAATTTATTTCGGCTAAATCTATATAGAATGTATTTAAGTTTTAATATTCACCCCTACTTACTTCTAAATAAAAAACAATCCTTCCTCCCTCCTTTGAATATTAAAATGAAATACAATTTATCTTTTCAAAATTTTAAATTCTCCTTTTGAGAATTTAATAGTTAGAGATCAAATTAGGATTTTCAGAGACCCATCTTCATCTATAGATTCTCCGAGACTCTCCGAGAATGAGGGTTGATGTTTAGTCTTCGCTTCACAAAGTAAGACTGATTAGGTCTCGTTTTTAAATGTTCTACAACTGAGAAAGAACGTTCTATTTCGTTCTTAGTTCGTCCTTTCCTCATTTAGAACATCGTATTTAATGTGCTGCAGAGATTTTCTTTCAGAGACGCAGCCCTCGACCACCGAGGGATTCATCATCAACTTGGTACCTTAGCTATCAGATGATTAGGGTTGAGATGTGCGTACTTATCCCATGATTTAAGGGATTCTCTTTCGGACTCATTCTTGTCGAGAAATAGTTTCAAAATTGTCATGCACATCTCTTTACTCAGTAGATTAGATTGCTTATAAAATTCATACATTTTCAAAGGTTAGATTTTGGGGGATGCGCCAATGCCAACGAATAAAACATGATAAAAAAATCAAAATATAATACACAAATACAAGAAAAACAAAATACAAATAAATCTATTATATAAAAATATATTGACAGACCGATCCAACGTTTTGATTTTTCAAAGCATATGAAACATCTCCACATACAATATTATAAAATATACATATATGATTTTCAATTTTAACAAAACTATTATTACAAATTACTAATCTAAATTAAATTAATTCTCAAAATCAAATACAAAATTATTTTACATAAATCTATCTTTTAAAAACTAGTTCACAATAAATTCTACAAATTTATCATAAAAATTTTCATTAAAAACTTTGAACAAATCTAATTTTTAATTCCATTAATCTTACGGATTATTATTTTTATTTTTGGTTGATAATTCAAACTTCTTGAAAAATTTCCAACTTAAAAAATATTTGTCCCATTTTTTTTTCAATTTACAAATGCTAAATTAAATATGATGTGGAGACAGTAAACAAATTATTACTTACTGGTAAATAAAGAATTCTTAATATTCTTTTCAAAATTTTATTCATTTGATTCAACATTCTTATTTTTAATACCTATCTATTGTAATACAAATTTAATATTTTTATAGGTACTTTTAAAAAATTTTAGTAAAAATAATAATTAATAAACATCTACATGTATATATAAAAATAATATTCATAATTATACAAAAATAGTTGCTTTGAGAATTCATTATCGCGTGGATTGAAGTCTGTCTTCCGGAGCCTGCAGGCTTTCCTCGTGGGTCTATTAGAGGGAAGATCATGCTCAGTGTTTTCCATCTTAGGCCTCTGCTGGACATTTGTTGTCTAGATTTTAAGTTTAGCTTTGAGGATGCCCTCTAATCTTAGCTAGTTCGCTCTGGTTAGGTCCTTAATTGTGCATGCATTAGCTTTAGGGTCCAACAGAGAGCTAATATCGAAGTCACTGTCTTGTTCTCGCCATGAACGAACCACGAGGGGAGTCGGCCAGACCGGAATGATCGGTTGAGGTCCAGGTCTCCTCTAATCTTAAGATGCGATGCGATTTCGGGAGATTAATTTGATCTCACACAATATAGCCAGCGAACAAGGGTTCGATGCTAGATTTTGCCCGGTCAATGACACCAGGAGGATTGCCTCTTATTTCCGGATCTGCCCGGAACTCGTGAGTAAACTTTCTGAAATTTTTAAGCGATGACTGACAGAAAGATCCTCTACCTTTGTAAACTCATTTGTACATCTCTCTGACAGTCATTGTAGTTGCGCTTTCGGATTAGGGACGGAATATCCAGACAGACATACAACAAAAGATCATAAGATCGTCTACTGTGGGTATTCCTCGAAGAGGCTCTCCTATTGCTAGGGACTGTGCGATGCGTTACCCGCCTTGGTTTCGGTCGCCTCTCAATTAAAGTGCCCATTTCGTCTCTTATACCTATACAGGTCTAGGTTAGGTAGGATCTCTTTCAGGAGCTCTGGGTTCATTTACTGGGGTCTAAAGAATCAAACTTCTTCTTCACTGGCCGGTTCTCGCGATACGCGGTTTACGACTCCTAAAGTCCACATCTTTCGTTTTTAAATTGAAATTATGAGAATTTCATTTGAAGCGATTGACCCTTGGACTTCGCGATTTTATATAAGTACAAATCCAAACCAGATTTCTTTGTAATCAAATGATGAGATATTTGATTCAAAGCAATTATGCCATTTGGATCAGTGTATAAAAGCAAACAAATATTATTTATTTACTTTCGTTGCCTCTGGTTGTCTTCTTCTATTTACAAGGATTTTCCTTTGTAAATGGAAGTGTAAACTAATATTTTTTGAGCTATGTCTTAGAATGTCTCTTCAACTTGCTCTATTTTGGATGGCCACCAACTTAGTACTTCTATACGCTCGCTAGGGATATCGAGTTTCTACATGGTAAATATATAGGTTTTTATTTTATTTTATTATAAATAAAGGAAAATTTCGATTGAAGAATGATATTTAATTTTATATTATAATTTATTTTCATCATCAAGATTCTGATAGATCAGCATCTTCTAAATTCTAGATTAGAATCTATTGGGTTTGGCAAACGACATTTACCTTTTTTTTTTTAATAAATACATAATTATATATTTTAAGAAATGGAAAAGTGAAAAAATAAATAGCTATTTGGATCGCTGTAGATTTTATCATTCCAAAAAATAGCTCACCTTAAAAGAATTTCCTAAAGCACTCATCTAAATTATTTTGTATACAACTTCGTTATTCTTCTTATCAATCTTACATCATTAAAAAAGAAAAAAAAATCCTCTTAATTTTTAAAAAATTATTATTATTTTAGTATATGTTAAGTTTGAATAAATTATATTGAATAATAAAATAAAAAACTATTTTAATTTCGAAATTTTTCTTTATTTATATATTCTTCATATAGTAGTAATTCATTTTAAATTTTCTAAAATTTTAATGGTAATTCAAAATCCACATTTTGCACTCCCTCGCAAGATAGAAAACATTTACACTTAAGATTCCCCAATTTTAATAGTGAAATAAAATTTCATTTCCCTATAGAATATTTTATTTAATAACCCGAAATAGCATGAAAACATCTCGAAAAACTTCACTATTTACACACTCTCACAAGGGAGAAAAAGAGGTTCCCATTTAAGAATACGTCTCCGATATTTATAATAAAATAAAATTTAATTTTTCTATACTTATTTTAATATAATAACCTGAAATTTAGTACCGTCAAAATATCTCGTAACACCTTCACTTTTAGTATTTCGACCCTTAGGCAAGAGATAATTTTTCAAAGGATGATCGCTTATATGGGTAAAGTATTGCAATCGCTCTCGGGGCAAGCGTGGCTTCAAAGGGTCCTCAGGTAAAGACTACGGAACCCATGGACTCAATTAAAGTCACAAATTGTAGTATTCAATTAGGTTGAATTTTAGCACGTGACGGTTTTGCCAAAAATTACATGGGGTCTCGTCGAGAGGCCAAAAAGTGCCATTTTTTCATTTAGTGCGTGCGGATGGATGTATGTATGTATGGATGGATGTATGTATGTATGTATGTATGTTATCGTTTTTTTGGCCCACGATTTTTTCCACACCGTTGCACCGATTGAAATGAAATTGAAAACCTAGCATTCTTTGAACAAAATGAAGCGCTGATTAGTTTTTGGTACATATCGACCCACAAACATTAGTACTTTATTTCAGTACTTTTTTAGTTTTTTCTAAATATCTTGAAAATGACTTAACCAATTTTGATGAAATTTAATATCCTAATTAAGTACCTTGGGGACCACAAAAAAGGATAAATAAAGTTTTTAGTAAAATTATATTTTAAAGTACTTTACTCTAGAGTAAGAGAGTACTTTTTTAATTTTTTAAATTCTTTAAAATTTATTCATTTGAATCTTTTAATATAGCTCATTTAGCCTTGCTTAAATAAGAATGGATAGGCTTCTCTCTGTGAAATGCTAAAAATTTGGGAGGAAATTTTATAAGTAACCATCGCAACTGCGTTGTTTTCTTATCCCTTACCTTTGCAGAAGACATAGAGGAATCGACTTTAAACCAAAAATAGCGATTGATTCTCATCAAATACTTGAGGAATAACCATTCTATATTGGATTTTTGACGTTTCGGTTTTTATTGGTGACCATTGCTGAAGACATAGAGGAATCGACTTTAAACCAAAAATAGCGATTGATTCTCATCAAATACTTGAGGAATAACCATTCTATATTGGATTTTTGACGTTTCGGTTTTTATTGGTAACCATTGCTGAAGACATAGAGGAATCGACTTTAATCCAAAAATAGCGATTGATTCTCATCTAGTACTTGAGGAATAACCATTCTATTTTGGATTTTTGACGTTTCGGTTTTTATTGGTCACCATTTCTGAAGACATAGAGGAATCGACTTTAAACCAAAAATAGCGATTGAGTCTCATCAAATACTTGAGGAATAACCATTCTATATTGGATTTTTGACGTTTCGGTTTTTATTGGTAACCATTGCTGAAGACATAGAGGTATCGACTTAAAATCAAAAATAGCAATCGATTCTCATCTAATACTTGAGGAATAACCATTCTACATTAGATTTTTGACGTTTCGATTATTATTGGTAACCATTGCTGAAGACATGGAGGAATCGACTTAAAATCAAAAATAACGATCGATTCTTATCTAATACTAGAGGAATAACCTTATTGCATTCCATTTTTGATGTTTTGACTATTAATGGCAACCTCTACGAAAACGTGGAAGAATAGACTTAAAATCAAAAAGACTAAAATCTTTTTTGGTAAACAACTCAAGCTTGAGTTGTTTGCCATAAAAGAATTTAGTCTTTTTGATTTTAAGTCTATTCTTCCACGTTTTCAGTAGAGGTTGCCATTAATAGTCAAAACATCAAAAATGGAATGCAATAAGGTTATTCCTCTAGTATTAGATAAGAATCGATCGTTATTTTTGATTTTAAGTCGATTCCTCCATGCCTTCAGCAATGGTTACCAAAAATAATCGAAACGTCAAAAACCTAATGTAGAATTGTTATTCCTCAAGTATTAGATGAGAATCGATGGCTATTTTTGATTTTAAGTCGATTCCTCCATGTCTTCAGCAATGGTTACAATAATAACCGAAATGTCAAAAATCAAATGTAGAATGGTTATTCCTCAACTATTAAATGAGAATTATTTTTGAATTAATGTCAATATGAACTACAAATTGCAAGTGATATCTGATTAATAATAAAGGAACAAACATATTAATATTTCAAATGAATTTGGATAAAGTTTAGCAACGATCCGTTGCAGTTTATTTCATTTAGTGCGTGCGGATGGATGGATGGATGGATGGATGTATGGATGTATGTATGTATGTTATCGTTTTTTTGGCCCACGATTTTTTCCACACCGTTGCACCGATTGAAATGAAATTGAAAACCTACCATTAGTTTAACAAAATGAAGCGCTGATTAGTTTTTGGTACATATCGGCCCACAAACATTAGTACTTTATTTCAGTACTTTTTTAGTTTTTTCTAAATATCTTGAAAATGACTTAACCAATTTTGATGAAATTTAATATCCTAATTAAGTATTGATTCTCATCTAGTACTTGAGGAATAATCATTCTATATTGGATTTTTGACGTTTCGGTTTTTATTAGGAACCATTGCTGAAGACATAGAAAAATCGATTTTAAACCAAAAATAGCGATTGATTCTCATCTAGTACTTGAGGAATAATCATTCTATATTGGATTTTTGACGTTTCGGTTTTTATTAGTAAACCATGGCTGAAGACATGGAGGAATCGACTTTAAACCAAAAATAGCGATTGATTCTCATCTAGTACTTGAGGAATAATCATTCTATATTGGATTTTGACGTTTCGGTTTTTATTAGTAACCATTCCTGAAGACATAGAGAAATCGACTTTAAACCAAAAATAGCGATTGATTCTCATCTAGTACTTGAGGAATAATCATTCTATATTGGATTTTTGACGTTTCGGTTTTTATTAGTAACCATGGCTGAAGACATGGAGGAAGTCGACTTTAAACCAAAAATAGCGATTGATTCTCATCTAGTACTCGAGGAATAATCATTCTATATTGGATTTTTGACGTTTCGGTTTTTATTAGTAACCATGGCTGAAGACATGGAGGAATCGACTTTAAACCAAAAATAGCGATTGATTCTCATCTAGTACTTGAGGAATAATCATTCTATATTGGATTTTTGACGTTTCGGTTTTTATTAGTAACCATGGCTGAAGACATGGAGGAATCGACTTTAAACCAAAAAATAGCGATTGATTCTCATCTAGTACTTGAGGAATAATCATTCTATATTGGATTTTTGACGTTTCGGTTTTTATTAGTAACCATGGCTGAAGACATAGAGAAATCGATTTTAAACCAAAAATAGCGATTGATTCTCATCTAGATACTTGAGGAATAATCATTCTATATTGGATTTTTGACGTTTCGGTTTTTATTAGGAACCATTGCTGAAGACATAGAAAAATGGACTTTAAACTAAAAAATACCGATTGATTCTCATCTAGTACTTGAGGAATAATCATTCTATATTGGATTTTTGACGTTTCGGTTTTTATTAGTAACCATTCCTGAAGACATAGAGAAATCGACTTTAAACCAAAAATAGCGATTGATTCTCATCTAGATACTTGAGGAATAATCATTCTATATTGGATTTTTGACGTTTCGGTTTTTATTAGTAACCATGGCTGAAGACATGGAGGAATCGACTTTAAAACCAAAAATAGCGATTGATTCTCATCTAGTACTTGAGGAATAATCATTCTTATATTGGATTTTTGACGTTTCGGTTTTTATTAGTAACCATTCCTGAAGACATAGAGAAATCAACTTTAAACCAAAAATAGCGATTGATTCTCATCTAGTACTTGAGGAATAATCATTCTATAATGGATTTTTGACGTTTCGGTTTTTATTGGTAACCATTGCTGAAGACATGGAGGAATCGACTTAAAAATCAAAAATAACGATCGATTCTTATCTAATACTAGAGGAATAACCTTATTGCATTCCATTTTTGATGTTTTGACTATTAATGGAAACCTCTACTGAAAACGTAGAAGAATCGACTTAAAATCAAAAAGACTATATTCTTTTATGGCAAACAACTCAAGCTTGACTTGTTTGCCAGAAAAGAATTTAGTCTTTTGATTTTAAGTCGATTCTTCCACATTTTCAGTAGAGGTTTCCATTAATAGTCAAAACATCAAAAATGGAATGCAATAAGGTTATTCCTCTAGTATTAGATAAGAATCGATCGTTATTTTTGATTTTAAGTCGATTCCTCCATGTCTTCAGCAATGGTTACCAATAATAACCGAAACGTCAAAAATCCAATGTAGAATGGTTATTCCTCGACTATTAAATGAGAATTATTTTTGAATTAATGTCAATATGAACTACAAATTGCAAGTGATATCTGATTAATAATAAAGGAACAAACATATTAATATTTCAAATGAATTTGGATAAAGTTTAGCAACGATCCGTTGCAGTTTATTTCATTTAGTGCGTGCGGATGTATGTATGTATGTATGTATGGATGGATGGATGTATGTATGTTATCGTTTTTTTGGCCCACGATTTTTTCCACACCTTTGCGCTGATTGAAATGAAATTGAAAACCTACCATTAGTTTAACAAAATGAAGCGCTGATTAGTTTTTGGTACATATCGGCCCACAAACATTAGTACTTTATTTCAGTACTTTTTTAGTTTTTTCTAAATATCTTGAAAATGACTTAACCAATTTTGATGAAATTTAATATCCTAATTAAGTACCTTGGGGACCACAAAAAAGATTAAATAAAGTTTTTAGTAAAATTATATTTTAAAGTACTTTACTCTAGAGTAAGATAGTACTTTTTTTAATTTTTAAATTCTTTAAAATTTATTCATTTGAAAGTTTTAATATAGCTCATTTAGCCTTGCTTAAGTAAGAATGGATAGGCTTCTCTCTGTGAAATGCTAAAAATTTGGGAGGAATTTTTATGAGTAACCATAGCAACTGCGTTGTTTTCTTATACGTTACCTTTGCTGAAGACAGAGAAATCGATTTCAAACCAAAAACAGCGATTGATTCTCATCCAGTACTTGAGGAATAATCATTCTATATTGGATTTTTGACGTTTCGGTTTTTATTAGTAACCATTCCTGAAGACATAGAGAAATCGACTTTAAACCAAAAATAGCGATTGATTCTCATCTAGTACTTGAGGAATAATCATTCTATATTGGATTTTTGACGTTTCGGTTTTTATTAGTAACCATTCCTGAAGACATAGAGAAATCGACTTTAAACCAAAAATAGCGATTGATTCTCATCTAGTACTTGAGGAATAATCATTCTATATTGGATTTTTGACGTTTCGGTTTTTATTAGTAACCATTCCTGAAGACATAGAGAAATCGACTTTAAACCAAAATTAGCGATTGATTCTCATCTAGTACTTGAGGAATAATCATTCTATATTGGATTTTTGACGTTTCGGTTTTTATTAGTAACCATTCCTGAAGACATAGAGGAATCGACTTTAAACCAAAAATAGCGATTGATTCTCATCTAGTACTTGAGGAATAATCATTCTATATTGGATTTTTGACGTTTCGGTTTTTATTAGTAACCATTGCTGAAGACATAGAGAAATCGACTTTAAACCAAAAATAGCGATTGATTCTCATCTAGTACTTGAGGAATAATCATTCTATATTGGATTTTTGACGTTTCGGTTTTTATTAGTAACCATTGCTGAAGACATGGAGGAATCGACTTTAAACCAAAAAATAGCGATTGATTCTCATCTAGTACTTGAGGAATAATCATTCTATATTGGATTTTTGACGTTTCGGTTTTTATTAGTAACCATTCCTGAAGACATAGAGAAATCGACTTTAAACCAAAAATAGCGATTGATTCTCATCTAGTACTTGAGGAATAATCATTCTATATTGGATTTTTGACGTTTCGGTTTTTATTAGTAACCATTGCTGAAGACATGGAGGAATCGACTTAAAATAAAAAATAGCGATTGATTCTCATCTAGTACTTGAGGAATAATCATTCTATATTGGATTTTTGACGTTTCGGTTTTTATTAGTAACCATTGCTGAAGACATAGAGAAATCGATTTTAAACCAAAAATAGCGATTGATTCTCATCTAGTACTTGAGGAATAATCATTCTATATTGGATTTTTGACGTTTCGGTTTTTATTAGTAACCATTGCTGAAGACATAGAGAAATCGACTTTAAACCAAAAATACCGATTGATTCTCATCTAGTACTTGAGGAATAATCATTCTATATTGGATTTTGACGTTTCGGTTTTTATTAGTAACCATTGCTGAAGACATGGAGAAATCGACTTTAAACCAAAAATAGCGATTGATTCTCATCTAGTACTTGAGGAATAATCATTCTATATTGGATTTTTGACGTTTCGGTTTTTATTAGTAACCATTGCTGAAGACATGGAGGAATCGACTTTAAACCAAAAATAGCGATTGATTCTCATCTAGTACTTGAGGAATAATCATTCTATATTGGATTTTTGACGTTTCGGTTTTTATTAGTAACCATTCCTGAAGACATAGAGGAATCAACTTTAAACCAAAAATAGCGATTGATTCTCATCTAGTACTTGAGGAATAATCAATTCTACAATAGGATTTTTGACGTTTCGGTTATTATTGGTAACCATTGCTGAAGACATGGAGGAATCGACTTAAAATCAAAAATAACGATCGATTCTTATCTAATACTAGAGGAATAACCTTATTGCATTCCATTTTTGATGTTTGGACTATTAATGGAAACCTCTACTGAAAACGTGGAAGAATCGACTTAAAATCAAAAAGACTAAATTCTTTTATGGCAAACAACTCAAGCTTGACTTGTTTGCCAGAAAAATTTAGTCTTTTGATTTTAAGTCGATTCTTCCATGTTTCAGTAGAGGTTTCCATATAGTCAAACATCAAAAATGGAATGCAATAAGGTTGTTCCTCTAGTATTAGATAAGAATCGATCGTTATTTTGATTTTAAGTCGATTCCTCTATGTCTTCAGCAATGGTTACAATAATAACCGAAACGTCAAAAATCAATGTAAAATGGTTATTCCTCGACTATTAAATGAGAATTATTTTTGAATTAATGTCAATATGAACTACAAATTGCAAGTGATATCTGATTAATAATAAAGGAACAAACATATTAATATTTCAAATGAATTTGGATAAAGTTTAGCAACGATCCGTTGCAGTTTATTTCATTTAGTGCGTGCGGATGTATGTATGTATGTGTATGTATGTATGGATGGATGGATGTATGTATGTTATCGTTTTTTTGGCCCACGATTTTTTCCACACCGTTGCACTGATTGAAATGAAATTGAAAACCTACCATTAGTTTAACAAAATGAAGCGCTGATTAGTTTTTGGTACATATCGGCCCACAAACATTAGTACTTTATTTCAGTACTTTTTAGTTTTTTCTAAATATCTTGAAAATGACTTAACCAATTTTGATGAAATTTAATATCCTAATTAAGTACCTTGGGGACCACAAAAAAGATTAAATAAAGTTTTTTAGTAAAATTATATTTTAAAGTACTTTACTCTAGAGTAAGATAGTACTTTTTTTAATTTTTAAATTCTTTAAAATTTATTCATTTGAAAGTTTTAATATAGCTCATTTAGCCTTGCTTAAGTAAGAATGGATAGGCTTCTCTCTGTGAAATGCTAAAAATTTGGGAGGAATTTTTATGAGTAACCATAGCAACTGCGTTGTTTTCTTATACGTTACCTTTGCTGAAGACAGAGAAATCGATTTTAAACCAAAAATAGCGATTGATTCTCATCTAGTACTTGAGGAATAATCATTCTATATTGGATTTTTGACGTTTCGGTTTTTATTAGTAACCATTCCTGAAGACATAGAGAAATCGACTTTAAACCAAAAATAGCGATTGATTCTCATCTAGTACTTGAGGAATAATCATTCTATATTGGATTTTTGACGTTTCGGTTTTTATTAGTAACCATTCCTGAAGACATAGAGAAATCGACTTTAAACCAAAAATAGCGATTGATTCTCGTCTAGTACTTGAGGAATAATCATTCTATATTGGATTTTTGACGTTTCGGTTTTTATTAGTAACCATTGCTGAAGACATAGAGAAATCGATTTTAAACCAAAAATAGCGATTGATTCTCATCTAGTACTTGAGGAATAATCATTCTATATTGGATTTTTGACGTTTCGGTTTTATTAGTAACCATTCCTGAAGACATGAGAAATCGACTTTAAACCAAAAATAGCGATTGATTCTCATCTAGTACTTGAGGAATAATCATTCTATATTGGATTTTTGACGTTTCGGTTTTTATTAGTAACCATTCAAGAAGACATG